>PVJI01019941.1:0-30004 GCA_004026765.1 Micronycteris hirsuta
CAAGTGGGCAAAAGTTTGCTAGTAGTTGTTTACTCTCAGAAAGAAAAGACAACAACACTGGTTTTTAGTGTTTGCCAATTTCTATGGTATAAATACTCCTACTGTGGTTGTCAAGCTGCCACCATAGACAACACTTAACTTTGAGTTGGGAAGAGTTATGCTTATAGTCTCTGATGAGTTACACAAGCCTCCTCAACTGGAAGTGGGGGAACAAATTTAGTTGCATATTTAGAGTAGAAAAAAGTGCCTATAACATTTGACACCTGGAGTGAATCTTCCTTCAAAAAGGTTTTACAGAGGTATTTAAGGCTCCTTGGGGCCTGGTACATTAAAATAAAGGAGTATTTGTTTCTTTTTCCTGTCCTTTCGCCAACTATTTTGATCAGCTGTCTAAGTTTGCGTTCTTACTAAAAGGTATTTTAAGAATGAAAATTGCAGCTATTCTAATATTTATTTTGAGGTCCTTCCCATCTTTGTTAAGTTGAATCTTTATTTTTATATCACAAAAGAAACTTTCGTAACAAAGCTTTGTAGTTGTAAGAAGAAACAATTAGACTTCTTTAAAACGATTTCTATACCAGTGACACCCCTTCCGCCAGAACATATCTACATAAATAGTTTGATAGCATTCAATATAATGAAATCTATTATTTATTCCTTTGTGGAAAAGAGTGTCAGAAATTCTTGTTAGAATATCCTAATATCATGCCCATATCTCATCCTTGCCCTCCTGGAGAGATGCTATAAAACAAAATGAACCATGTTTAACAGGTCTGTCCAATAAGATGTAATTAGACCTGATGGGAAAAAAAGAACAGATACAACTATCAGCATTTTCTTTCCTCCCCCTCCCTTCTCTCTGAGTTGAATGTGAATATAATGCCTAAATCAGCAGCATGCTAGCTCAGGAGGCAACGCGCATGAGGATGAAAGCTAATACCATTAGGACGACAGACTGAAAAGAGAAAAACATCGGATGAATCCTGACAACACGGTCAAACCATTTACTAGATGTAGAGTGTCTACATCCAGATATCTTGGTGTTTGAGGAAACAGTCCTAATTTTTGCAATAACTTTATTGAAGTATAGTTTACATTCTATAAAATTTATCTATCATAAGTAGACAATTCAATGAGTTTGAGTAAAGTATAGAGTTATATAACCATGAAAATCCACTTTTTCCCTCAAGCTCATTTTCAATCAATCTCCAATCCCAGCACTGGTCCTAGGCAAACACTGATCAGCTTTCTGACTCTAAACTTACCTTTTCTGGACATTTCAAATAAATAGAATCATGCAGTATATAGTCTTTTGCATCTGGCTTTGCTCACTTACAATAATGCTTTTGAAGTTTATCTGTGCTGAAGCATGTACCAGTATTTTCTTTTTTAGTGCTAAATAGTACTTCCTTTACATACCTATACCTTAGTTTGTTTATCCATTTGTCTATTGGTTGGTAACTTGGTTGCTTTCAGTTTGGGGCCATTACAAATAATGCTGGTAAGAGCATTTATGTATAAGTTTTTGTATACATGTTTTCATTTCTCTTGGCTAGATACCAAGAATTAAAATATGGAAGTCACATATGTTTATATTTAACACCTAAAGAAATTGCCATACTGTTTTCCAAAGTGGCTGTACCACTTTACAATCCCACCGGCAACGTATGAGAGTTTCAGTCTATCCACACTCTTGCCAATACCAAGTATTGTTTCTCCTGTTTTCAAATAAACATTCTTACTTGGCATATGCTGGTATCTTGTTGTGATTTTAAATTCATTTTCCTCAGGACTAAAGATTTTGAGCACTTTTCCATGTGCCAACTAGCCAGTCATATGTCTTCTTTGGTAAAACGTCTATCAAGTCTGTTGCCCATTTTTAATTGGGTTGTTTGTCTTCTTCGGTTGTAAGAGTTCTCTATGGACTCTACATGCATGTCCTTTATCACATACATGATTTAAAAATATTTCTTCCAAGTTTATCTTTTCATTTTCTTAATCTTGTATTTTGAAGCACACATTTTTAATTTTAATAAAGTCAAATTTATCAATTTTTTTCGTTTTAGAGCTTGTGCTCTGAGCGTCATGGCTGAATTCTTTGCTAACTCAAAGGGACAAAAATTTATTCCTACAATTTTTTATAGAGGTTTAACCACGAGCTTCTTTGGGGCTAGTTTTCTAGTATAGTGTGAATCAAGATTCTATGTTTGTTGGTTTATATTATTTATATATTCCGTGCTTTCCTTTTTGCCTATGGATATAGTGGAATCATTGCTATTGAAAAGACTGCACTGTTTTCATCTAACTGACTTGGCACCTTTGTTGAAATCAATTTACCTTAAACGAAGGGTTTATTTCTGGACTCGCAATTCTATTCCATTGATCTATAGCAAGGGTCACAAAGTATGGTCTGGGGCCCTTGACAGGAAGCAGAGTAACAGAAACTTTCCACTATACATGCCTTTTTATCATTTGGACATTTGTATACCTATTTAAAATTAAATTAAAATGTTTTAATTAAAGCCAAATATTATGAATTGAAAACGAGTGGCAACTGTATTAAGCAGTAAGTGAGCACTACCAGAAGATTAACTTTCTGATTTAAAAAAAGAAAAAGAAAAAAACAATCAGGAACCAACAACGTCTGTAAGCAAAACACTTTATCCAAGGATTCTGGGTGCCTGGCAATAGACCCCAAATACTGAGCAAGTAGCGAGATGACCACTTCTTATCAACCCTCAGTTTCTCCCTGCTTAGAGGGCCTTCACAAATATTATGCTGAAATACAGTCAGGTATTTTACAATGTGACTTCATAAGTACAAAACTTCTGCTATTGTAAATTCAAGAGATGTGGAACTTTCAAGTTGCCCTATTGCCCTAGCCACACGAGTCTAATGAGCACTTGAAATGTGGTTAGAACAAATTGAAATGTGCTGCGAGTGTGAAATCCGTACTGCATCTCAAAGATTCAATACAATAATGATCTCAAAAATTAATTTCATGCAAAATTAATTGGATTACATTTTAAGTGCTATTCAAAATATATTTGGTTAAATAAAACATGAAATTAACTTTCCTTTTTTTACTATTTAAAATATGATTACTAGAAAAATTCAAATTATATACATGTTCAAGTTATATTTCAGTCAGAAAGTGCTGCTCCCTCCTGCTCCTCCAGTTTGTAGGACTGCTGAGGACATCACCTGATATGCCTATGCCAGCTTTACCACTTTTAAAGAGAAAGTTAAATTTCAAAATATCAAGAGCTAAAAACACTCCCAGAATGAGAAAATTACATATCTATCACTACAATTGAATAGATCTGTTAAAGTGTTATATAATTACATTGTTTCACAAGTTTGAAATCATCTCAAGAATTTTCTTTAAAGTAATAAGTAGTTTCTCTAAATACTTTATTCTAATTCGTTTACCAATTCATTTTATGCCTCTCTAAAATATCTTGTTATATAAAATGAGAATGATGTACTTCAGTAATTCTGAAAAACAATCTTATAAGAAAAATATCTGAACTTCCGGCCAAGATGGAGGCGTAGGTAGACACACTGTGCCTCCTCGCACAACTGAAAGAGGAAAAACAACAATTTAAAAACAAAAACATCCATAACTGACAGAAAATCAAACTGTATGGAAGTCTGACAACCAAGGAGTTAAAGAAGAAACATTCATCCAGACTGGTAAGCGGGGCGGAGCCGGGTGGAGAGCGCCTGGCGAGACAGCGGTTTGTGGAGCAGTGGGGGAAACGCTGCAGCTGCCCCGAGAGACCCACTGCGGGTGTGCATGGCCAAAACACGGCCAGCGCACTCATCGACCCACCGAGGGTGGCCAACCTGGACCCAGTGGGTCCTAGACTGGTGGACCAGGCAGTTCCTCATGCGCGCACAGATAAACCGAGAGAAAAAGCTGGTGAGTGGAGCAGACCGCACAACACACCACTGCTGGGACATAAAGCCTCAAACCACTGACTGAAAACACCTGTGGGGGGTGAGGCGGCAGTGGGAGGGACTCCCAGCATCACAGGAGAGTTCACTGGAGAGACCCACAGCGACTTGGAACTATGCAAGTCCACCCACCCGGAACAGGTACAGAAGGGCCCAATTTGCTTGTGGGTAGCTGGGGAAGTGACTGAAACCCGGAAGAGAGTGCAGCAAGCACCATTGTTCCCTCTCAGGCCCCGCTCCTACAGGCAGTGTCACCCCAATGACATGGGTTACCCCACCCTAGTGAATACCTAAGGTTCTGTCCTTTAAAGTGACAGGGGCACCAAGAAAAAAAAAATGGCCCAAATGAAAGAGCAGATCAAAACTCCAGAAAAAATACAACTAAGTAATGAAGAGATAGCCAGCCTGTCCAGATGCACAGTTCAAAACACTGGTAATCAGGATGCTCACAGGATTGGTTGAACTTAGTCACAAATTAGATGAAAAAATGAAGAATACATTAAGAGAAATAAGGGGAAATGTACAGGGAACCAAGAGTGATGGGAAGGAAACTGGGACTCAAATCAACGGTGTGGACCAGAAGGAAGAAAAAAACATTCAACCAGAAAAGAATGAAGAGACAAGAATTCAAAAAAATGAGGAGAGGCTTAGGAAGCTCCAGGACATCTTTAAACGTCCCAACATTCGAGTCATAGGGGTGTCAGAAGAAGAGGAAGATCAAGGGATTGAAAACTTATTTGAACAAATAATGAAGGAGAACTTCCCCCAGCCGGTAAAGGAAATAGACTTCCAGGAAGTCCAGGGAGCTCAGAGAGTCCCAAAGAAGTTGGACCCAAAGAGGAACACACCAAGACACATCATAATTACACTACCCAAGATTAAAAATAAGGAGAGAATCTTACAAGCAGCAAGAGAAAAGAAGACAGTTACCTACAAAGGAATTCCCATAAGACTGTCAGCTGATTTCTCAAAAGAGACCTTTCAGGCAAGAAGGGGCTGGAAAGAAGTACACCAAGTCATGAAAGGCAAGGACCTACATCCAAGATTAATCTATCCAGCAAAACTTTCATTTAGAATGGAAGGGCAGATAAAGTACTTCTCAAATAAGGTCAAGTTCAAGGATTTCATCATCACCCAGCCTTTATTGTATGAAATGTTAAAGTGATTTATATAAGGCATGGAGGGATATCAACAGGGGAGTGGGAGGGGGAGAGAGGGAGAAAAAGCACAGAGAATAAGTAGCATAAATGGTAGGTAGAAAACAGACAGGGGAAGGTTAAGAATAATATAGGAAATGTGGAAGCCTGGGAACTTATGTGTACGACCCATGGACAAAAACTAAAGGGCAGGAAATGTGGGGGGAGGGTTCAGGGAAGAGGGGAATAAAGGGAAAATGGGACAACTGTAATAGCATAATCAATAAAATAGATTTTAAAAAATAAAGAAAATATAAGCAGGAAGATGACACACAAAAGCTGAATGATTTCTTAAGTAGTCAAAATTAGTCATTACAGTACATATTGTATTGGCTCACTCTTCAATACCAGCTAGATTATAGATCAAAAACTTATGTAGGTTGATTCAGTATATGAAAATCAATCAGTATAATATACCACATTAACAGAATGAAGGGAAAAATCTATAGGATCATCTTAATGCAGAAAAGGCATTTGACAAAATTCATCACCTTTTCATGATAAAAATATGCAACAAACTAAAAATAGAAGGAAAGTACCTCAATATAATAAAGGACTGTATAAGAAAAATCAACAGCCAACATTCTACCCAATGATGAAGGTCTGAAAGCTTTTCCTCTAAGATCTAGGAGGACTACTTTGCCACTTCTATTGAACGTTGAACTGGAAGTCCTAGCCGGAGCAATGAGGTAAGACAAAGAAATAGAAGAATCCAAATTGGCAAGAAAGAAGTAAATTTATCTCTGTTCACAGATTACATGATCTTATATGTAGAAAACCCTAATAATTACACATGCATATACAATGCAGGAATACAGGGGTGGGCAAAAGTAGGTTTACAGTTGTAATACAAATAAGAAATACAATAATTAATATATAATAATACAAGAATAAACTTTTGTAAACTCACAACTGTAAACCTACTTTTGCCTACCCCAGTATTGGAACTAATAAACAAATTCAGCAAAGTTACAAGATACAAAATCAAGGCTCAAAAATCAGTTCCATTTTTATACACTAATATTAAACAATCTGAAAAGAAAATTAAGAGAATAATTCCATTTGCCCTAGCATTGAAAAGATTAAAGTACTCAGAAATAAGCTTAACAAAGGAACAAGAGACTTGTACACTAACAATTATAAAATGTTGCTGAAAGAAATTAGAGAAAACATCAATAAGTAAAAAGATATCCCATGTTCATTTGTGACAGAGTACAGAGAGTGGGCCCTTGAAAATTGGGGACCCCCAAATCCTGAATAATGACAGGGGAAAGAATGTCCAAAAAGCAGAAAGTACAGCGTTTAAGGCACATTGCATTAACAAAGGCAGATGAACAGCCTGAGCCTTCCTAAAAGAAGGAGATGCAGAAGCTGCAAACAGTGTACATGACTGTGAGGACATTCACCAGCTGAGTGACTGGGCAGAGTGCCTTGTGCCTTGGCCAGAGGGGAAGCTCACATGGTGCCGGAGTGAGCTATGGGGGCAGATGACCACCCCAGACACCCGTGAGTCACTGGTAATTCTTGCCATGACTAAAGATGGCAGCTGAAATAGGATCAAAGACATTGGGGAGTTGACAAAAATGGCAGACACTAATGCACCATAGGAAGAACTGGATGTTTGGCCACACAGAAAGTTCTGAGCTGAGCATTTAAAATTTGAGCAGATCAAGTAACAGGGGTCTGTCACAAGGTCTGGATGTTGGAATAAGACAGAAGACAGAGCTGGCGGAGCTGTGGGGACCTGCCTGGCCAAGCACACAGACATGTGAGAGATGCTTGGAGCTGATCTGTGACAGGAAATGCTAAGCAGCAGACTCCTGTTTTTCTGAAAGATGGTACTTCTGAGTGGTATATTCTGAAACTTGTGTGGTAAGGCAGAGGGAGGCAGGGTTATTTGTTTTGGGGTGTTTTGAAAGGGAGCAGGACTTAACAGCAGAAATCTGCCATTATTCTAAATCTGTATAATCGTTAAACAAACAAATCCTTTCCCTTTTCACCAAACTCTTCCTTTGGGAGTCATGCTTTTTGGTGGTGGACAATCGAACCCCACAGTTGTTCCGGAACACCATTGGCTGGTTCTGTAACACATGGGTTGAAAGACTAAATATTGTTAAAATGCCAATAATACCCAAAGCGATCATCAGATTTAATAGTGCTTCCATGAAAATTCCAATGATTTTTTCCAGAAATAGAAAAATTTATTCTACAATTTATATGGAATCTCAAGAGACCTAGAATAGCCAAAATAAACTTGAAGAGCATAAAGTGAAAGTCTCAAACTTCCTGACTTCAAAACTTACTACAAAGCTCTGATCACCCAAAGTGTGTTGTACTGGCAGGAGGACAGACATATAGACTAATGGTATAGAACAGAGAACCCAGAAACACACCCTCACGCATACGTCAAATGATTTTATAAAAGGGTACCAAGACCAATCAATGGGGAATGAATAATCTTTTCAACTAATGATATTGGGGAAGCTGCATATCTACATGAAAAAGTGAAGCTGAACTTTCACCTCATTCCATATGGAAAAATTAACTCAAAACTATCTAATTCTAGAACATTTTCATCAATCCTCTAAGAACCCATACTTATTAAGTGTGGCTCCCTATTATGCTTTCATCGTCCCTGGCACCCACCAATCTACTTTTTGTCTCTATGGATTTGCTTATTCTGGACAATTCACGTAAATGTAATTGTACAATATGTAGTTTTTTGCACCTGACTTCTTTCACTTAGATTATATTTTCAATGTTCATCCATTTTGTACTCAGTATCAGTACTTCATTTCTTTTCAGGGGTGAGTAATTTTCTGTTGTATGAATACAACACATTCTATTTATCTGTTCACCTACTGATGGACATTTGAGTTATTTCTATTTTTTTGGATATAATGTTATGAAATTAGGACACATGTTTTTACATGTTTTGATTTCTCTCAAGTAGATACCTATAAGTGGAATGGTTTGGTCATAAGGAAAATCTATGCTTAGCATTTTGAGAAACTGCTGAACAGTTTCCCAAAGTGGTCACATCATTTTGCAGTCCAACAGTAATGTGTAAGAGTTCCAGTTTCTAAACATTCTCGCCAACACTTGTTATTGTCTGTCTTTTTTATTTTAGCCATTCTAGTGAATTTGAAGTGGTTTTTTTGTTGTTGTGGTTTGATTTGCATTTCCCTAAAGACTAATATTGTTGGACATCTTTCATATGCTTTTCGGCCATTTGTATATCTTCTTTAGAGAAATGTCCTCATTTGGATTAATTTTAATTATTTTTCTTTTTATTGCTGAGTTGTAAAATTCCATATATATATGAGTACTTGGTTGTTAAATCCATGAGTTGCAAATATTTTCTCCTACTCTTTGTTTGAAGCACAAAATGCTTGAACTTTGATGAAGTCCAATTTATCTATTTTTTTCTTTGGTTTCTTATACTATTGGTGTCATAGCTAAGAAAAATTGTTCAATCTAAGATCTTAAAGATTTACACCTGTGCTTTTTTAAAAAGAGTTTTATGTTTTGTATTTAGTTCTTTGCCCTATCTTGAGTTAATGTTTATATATGCTGTGAACTAAAGGTCCAAATTCATTCTTTTGTATAAGTTTATCCACTTGCCTCAGTAATAACCAGTTTCAACTCTTTGTTGAAGACTGTTTCACCCTTAGTCTTGTCACTCTTGTTACAAATCAATTGCTGATAAATGTTAAGAGTTTATTTCTGGACTTTCAATTCTACTCTATTGATCTATATATCTAGCCTATGCCAGTACCATATTGGCTTGATTTCTCACGCTTTTAACTAAAATTTGAAATAAAAAATATGATTAGTTCATCTTCATGTTTTTAAAGGTTTTTTTTGTTGTTGTTGTTTTTTTTAGCTATTCTGGGTTTCTTGCAATTCCACAAGACTTTTACAATTCACTTGTCAATTTCTACAAAGAAGGGAGCTGGGATTCTTGCAAAGATTATGTTGAGTCTGTAGATTTATTTAGGGGTATTGACATCTGAACAACATTAAGCATTTTAATCTAGAAATATGGGATATCTTTCCAATTATTTAGATTTTCTGTATTACTTTTGATAATGTTTTATAATTCAGTGTATAAATCTTTCCTTAATTTTGTAAAATTTACTTATAAATATTTTATTGTTTTTGATGTAGTAAATGGAATTGTTTTCTCAATTGCAATTCAGGTTTTTCATTGCTAAAAGGAAAATCTAGTTTTTGTATGTTGATACTATATCCTTCATCCTTGCTGATTTATTCATTAGCTCTAATAGTTTTTTTGTGTTTATTTCTTACTGTTTCTATATTCAAGTTCATGTCATCTTCACGTAGAGATAGTTTTAATTCTTTTCAATCTAGATGCCCTTTTTTAAAAAATTACTTACTGCCCTGGCTGGTGTAGCTCAGTGGATTGAGCGCAGGCTGGGAACTGAAGGGTCCGGGTTAAAGTCCCAGTCAGGGCACACGCCTGGGTTGTAGGCCAGGTCCCCAGTGAGGGCCATGTGAGAGGCAACCATACACTGCTCTTTCTATCCCTCTCTTTCTCCTTCCCTTCTCCTCTAAAAATAAATAAAATCTTTTTTAAAAAAAGAAACAGCTTTAAAAAAATAAAAAGTAAAAAAATTACTTACTGCCCTAGTTGTAACCTCCAGTATAATGTTAAGCAGAAACAGCGAGAGTATCTTGGGGGCAGGGTTCTGATCTTAAGCGAAAACTTTAAGTCTTTCATCATTAATGGTAATGCTTGCTGTGGTTTTTCGTAGATGATGTTGATCAGGTTGAAGAATTTCACTTCCATTCCTACTTTGTTGTAAAGGGAGCTGGATTTAGTCAAATGCTTGTTCTGCATCTATAGAGAAGATCACATGCTTTTTGTCCTTTGTTGTATTTATGTGGTGTACTACACTGTTTTTTTTTTATGTTGAATCAAGCTTTCATTCATAGGATAAATCACCCATGGTTATATATGTTGCTGGATACAGTTTGTTAGCATTTGTTGGGGATTTTTATATCTATATTCACAAGGGATATTAGTCTGTAGTTTTCTTTTGGGAAGATATCTGTCTGCTTTTAGTGTCAGGGTAATACTGGTCTCAAGTAATGAGTTGAAAAGTGTTTTCTCCCCCTCCTATTTTCTAAAAGAGTTTGTGAAGAATTTGTATTATTGGTATTTTTATTGTACATGTACTTAAAACTATTTAATAAAATTCACCAATGAAGTCACCAAAACTTACATTTTTCTTTTTGGAAATATTTTAATTCTAATTCAGTATTTCTTCTTATAGATCTATTCTGATTTTCTATTTCTTTTTTTTTTTAAGATTTTATTTTTATTTATTTTTAGAGAGAGGGGAAGGGAGGGAGATAGAGAGGGAGGGAAACAGCAATGTATGGTTTCCTCTCACATGGCCCTCACAGGGGACCTGGCCTGCAACCTAGGCATGTGCCCTGACTGGGAATCGAACCGGGACCCTTTGGTTCCCAGCCCGCGCTCAATCCACTGAGCTACACCAGCCAGGGCAGATTTTCTGTTTCTTTTTGAGTCAGCTTTGGCTGTTTGTGTCTTTGTGGAAATTAGTCCATTTCTTCTAGGTTATCTAATTTGTGTGCAATTATTTGTACTAGTCTTTTATAATTATTTTTATTTCTGTAAGATCAATAATAATGTCCTATCTTTTTTAACTTTAGTGATTTGAGTTACGTCTCTTTTTTTCTTGATCAGTCTATATCATGGTTTGACATATGTTTTTTACTCTTCCAAGGAAATTACTTTGGTTTTGTTGGTTTTCTTTATTGTTTTATATTCACTATTTTATTTAATTTTACTCTAATCTTTATTATTTTCTTCCATCCCTTTGTTTTGCATTTATATTGTTCTTTTTCTACTTTCTTAACATTGAGGTTATACTATTGATTTGAGGGTTTTTTTTCTTTTTATAATGTGGTTGTTTTTACAGGTGTAAATTTCCTCCTAAGAAGTTTTTTGGCTTACACGCTTTAAGTTTATATTGTGTTTTTCTTTTCTTTAATCCCAAAGCATTTTTTAATTTCCTTCAGAATTTCTTCTTTTTATTTATTTAAGAGTGGAATGTTTAATTTCCATGCATTCATGACAACTTCCTCCTGATATTGATTTCTGGGTTCTTTAAGTTAGCATGCTATATTTAGATTTATCCCTCTTGTTTCGTGTATCACTAGTTGGTTCCTTCTTGTTGCTCAGCAGGAATTCATTATGCAGTTAGACCACAGTTTGTTTATCCATTTTCCAGTTGAGGGACATTTGGGTTGTTTCCAGGTTTTACCAATTATGAATAAAGCCACTATAAACACTCATGTATAGGTTTTATATAAACATGAGCTTTGTTACTTGGGAGCAGGATTGATGGTTCATACTGTAAGTATATGTTTAACTTTAAAAAACTGCCACACTTCTTTTCTAAAATAGTGGTGTCATCTTGCTTTCCCACCACTGATGTATGGGGTTTCTAGTTGTTCCTCATCTTTGTCAGTATCTGATATTGTCAGGTTTTTCTTTTTATTATTTTAGCCATTTTAAAGGATGGTATAGCATTATCATTTTAATTTACATTTCCTTATGATTGCTATTGAACATCTTTAACTGTGCTTATTTTACTTAAAGATATTTTTGAGAAACACACACAAAACTCTTCATCATGGTTGTGCACAGTGACACAATGAAAATGTGACATAGCTGAGGTGGGAGAAGATATTTACAAATTTTTTTTTAAAGATTTTATTTATTTATTTTCAGAGAGAGGAGAAGGGAGGGAGAAAGAGCAATGTATGGCTGCCTCTCACATGGCCCTCACTGGGGACCCGGCCCACAACCCAGGCATGTGCCCCGACTGGGAATCGAACCGAGACCCTCTGGTTCCCAGCCCACGCTCAATCCACTGAGCTACACCAGCTGGGCGGGAGAAGATATTTACAATTTACCTTCTACTCTTAGGTATGTACTATTTAAATTTTGTTAAGGGTAAGTTTATTTATATTTTTAAGTTATTTAAATTTTTTTCCTTTATATAAAGCCATCTCTGTGCTTTATTAATCTTTAAATAGGGTTTCATGTGCAAAATATGAGAATAGTAGTTTATCCACAATAGGTAATCCAGGCTGTAAAGAAGGTTGTATCCAGACCTATAAAAAGATCTCTCTTCTACCCTTTCTAATTCCCATGGTTAAGAACTTCTCATAAGTTAAAATTGATGTTATTTCACATATTCCCCCCAAAATCAATCACTATCATTTGGTGGCTTTAATTTAAAAAATAACAATAAATCAATGTCATATGCTCAAACATGCCTGTCAGACAAAAAAAAAAAAAAAGCTTAAATGAGGAGCAATGGGAATTTTTATTAAAGATCAGAATGCCTAAAATCAGAAAGACTGAACACACCAAGTGCTGATGAGGACCTAGAACTGGAACTGTCATACACTACTGGTGGGAATATAAAATGTTACAACCAATTTGGAAAGCATTTTGGCTGTTTCTTTAAAATTTTCAAAATGCCTGTACCATACGACCTAGTCATTCCATTCCTACATATTTACCTGAGAGAAAGTAAAGCACACATTCATGCAAAGACTTGTGCACAAATGTTCACAGCAGCTTTATTCGTGTACCCTTAGAGTGTCCAATTGTCCTTCTACATATGGATGGATAAACAAGTGGAAGGAGATCCATAAAATGGAACACTACTTAATGCAAATAACAACAAAAAGAATATGGGTGACTCTCAAACTAATTAAGCTGGATGAAAAAAATGCCTGACAAAAAAGAACACAATCTGTTTGATAACCAAATGCAGATGCATGTGTGCCTGGGGATGGCAGAAAGGGCATGGGGAGGCAAGAGAGAAGGATTGCAAAAGAGGAAGAGGACACTCTTGCCGGTGATTAATACTCTCATTATCTTGGTTGTAGTGGTGGTTTCATAGGTGTATATAGATGCCAAAACTTAACAAATTATGCAAATAGGTGTCATTTATTTTTATATCTATCAATATAAATATTGACATCAAATAGGTGTCAATTATCCATCAATAAAGCTGCTAAAAATGTTGAACATTAGGACTTCCGGCCAAAATGGTGGCATAGGTAAACAAGTTTTGCCTCCTTGCACAGCCGTAAGGATCACAACTAATCTCAAAACAAAATACAATCAGAACTGCCAGAAAATTGAACTTTATGGAAGTCCAGCAACCAAGGATTTAAAGAAGAAATGTTCATCCGGAAAAGCAGGAGAGGCAGAGATGGGGAGCCGGTGCGGAGAGGGTGTGGTGTGGCAGCAAGAGCGAGGCAGCAGCAGTGGCAGCCATTGGAATGGGCAGTTCTACACTCATTTGTGGTGAATAAAAACCGGGAGGGACACCTGGGGAGCAAGCCATCCCAGCTCCAGGCCAAACCACACAGCTTAGGGTTCCAGCACCAGGAAGATAAAGCCTCATAACTTCAACTGTAAAAAGCCAGTGGGGGTTGGGGTGACGGAAACTGCTGGTCTCTCAGAAAGGTTCATTTAAAGGACCCGCATGGCCCTAGATCATATGCAAACCTACCCACTCTGGGATTCAGCACCAGGGCAGCAGCTAGAAGGTGCCAGCCAGTTGCATATGGGAAATGGGGAAAATGACTGGAGATGAGTCAAGATCCAAGCAAGTGGCATTGTTCCCTCTCAGACGCCTCCCGCACATACAGCCCCACAAAGCAGTGAGGTGGGTTGCCCTACCATGGCAAATACCTAAGACTCCACCCCTTACAATGTAACAGGTGCACCAAGACAGAGCCAAAGCAGCTCTACTCGATACACAGAAGCAAACACAGGGAGACTATGAAATTGAGGAGACAAATAAATATGACCCAAATAAAAGAACAGATCAAAACTCCAGAAAAAGAACTAAGTGAAATGGAGACAGCCAACCTATCAGATGCAGAGTTCAAAACACTGATGATAAGGATGCTTAAGGATCTCACTGAGTACAGCAAACACATAAGGGAAGAAATTAAAGGTACACTAAGTGAAATAAAGAAAGACCCACATAGAACCAACAGTGAAGGGAAGGAAGCCAAGGTTCAAATCAATGATTTGGAACGTAAGGAAGAAATAAATAGTCAACCTGTACAGAATGAAAAAACAAGAATTCAAAAAGACGAGTAGAGAATAAAAAGACTCTGGGGCATCTCCAAAAGTGCCAACATCCAAATCATAGGGATGTCAGAAAAAGAAGATGAGCAAGAAATTGCAAACTTACTTGAAAAAAATAATGAAAAAAAACTTTACAAATTTGGTGAAGGAAATTTTGTTGTAATTAATACATTAAATTACATTTAAATTATTATAGTCACCAGTGTCTAGTAACTGCCATAGTGGGCAGAGCAACTCTAGAGAACTTGCTAGAAATCTGTCTCATTATCATTCTCCCCCTGATTGCTATTTAATTCTCCTGTCCTCACCAAAACATAACTGATCAAGAAAATGATTGCTGGCAGTGGTGGTGGAGGCTTTTGCTCTGGGGGATGAAGCGGGGGTGGGGGAACCCACCTGAACTTTTCGAATCAAATTTAGATAAACACCTCCATCATTCCAGAAGTTCTTTTGGACAGCACTGTGCTCTGGAGGGTTGCTAAAGGTGTTCAAACATGACAGGTTTGACATAACGCGCAAAATGAAATGCGCTGTGTTTTTACTTCCAAAGCCAGGAACTGGAAACATTATTGAACTATACTGGCTGCATGTCCTAAAATACACAGAGCAAATGCTGCAATGAGTCAGCCATCATCTGGTGGCCTCAGAACCCAGCCCGGTCATCATTGCTCCAGGTACCAGGAAAAGACAAGATTTGGGACTTTGGGCACCAGGGCTGGATATTATGTGGATACTTGAAAACCTATCTACAGAATGTCCTCTTACATAATGAATAAGGTTCCCTCACTGATATATGCCAACTTTCCAGTGGACCATGGAAAATTGGCTATTTTTGGCCCCTCTGTGGGAGGCCATGGAGCTCTTACTTGTGCTTTGAAGAATCCTGGAAAATGCAAATCTGTGTCAGCTTTTACTCCAATTTGCAACCAGTTCTCTGTCTTTGGGTGGGTGGGAAGGCAAAAATCTCTCAATGAATGTTTAGAATCGGATCAAACTAAATAAAAGGGTAATGAAGTTGTTGTTCTTAGGAAGTTTTTTCATTCAGGTTCTGGTTAGACATGATCAAGGAGAGGATAAATAAACATTTCTGCAAGACAGCTACTTCCTGATAATTATTTTTAGATTACAAGAGGGTTATGACTATAGTTACTTTTCATCACAATCTTTATTAATGACCACATCAGACATTATGCAAAATCCTGGATACAGGAAAAATCAGACACGAGAATCCCTTCTGAGTTATATAACTTAAAGAGAAACATGGTTATGAGATTGTAAAATGTGGGTTTTCACGATGCTAAAAGAGCTTCATTCTGTAGATGAATCAACTTCTAAGTAAATGTACATAAAAGATAAATGTTAAAAGTTCAAGTGTATAATAATTTTAGAAGGGTTATCAACCATCAAACATGTTTTAATAGCACCACACAGTTATTCAGACTTTTCTATAATTACTTTTTTAAACATGTGGGCAGCCTGGCTTACATGTCCTTTTGATAGTTTGTATGAATTCGTAGTAGATCACTCAAGACTTGTCTGAAGATCAAGTTCTGCTGAATGAAGAATGAATTTTCATTGGTATGTCTGTAAGAAGTAAGAAATTAATCACTTATTTCCCCAAATCAAGCTCCAAATATTATTATTTTTCTTCCTCATCCTCCTCCTTCTTCTTCATGTCAGCAACTGGAAATTACAGGGTGGGGCAAAAATAGGTTTACAGTTTTGAGTACACAAAAGAGTTTATTCTTGTGTTATTATTTATTAATTATTATATTATTTTCTATACAAACAACTGTAAGCCCACTTTTATCCAACCCTATAAACGGCACTCCATTCTGTGCTGTAGAATTCTCCTTCCTGTTGACAGGCTTCTCCACACAAGCATTTGCAGAGGTTATATTGATTTTATTTCATCCACTTCTATTTCATCACAACTTGGGAAATCCACCAAAGTATAGTTAGGAATTTATTAAAGTTTCAAAAATGCAGAATGTTATCTGTTAATGTTTTTATTACCCTTAAAACATGAAATTACAACTGGAGCCTCTCTAGGCTCTTTCACTTTAGATTCAAGACTGCATCCAGCATTCAGTGAGACCTGCCACGTGGTCATAGACTGTGGACTTGAAAGTGTTTATTCCAGACAGGCCCTGGTCCCAGAACCCCTCCCAGCCACGCCATTCTTCTTTGTGTCCCCCACCCTCCTCCCAATGACATCCACCCCAGCCAGCCAGTTTCTCACTGACCCTGGAACTGCAGACTGGCTCTGGCTCTGGCTCTGTCTGTCTTCTCTGCCCCACAAAGTGCCCCACACCTCTCCTGCTGCCTCCTCTATAGTATCCCTCCACTATGCACTGCCAGATGGGTCCATGGGTATCCTTGACTTTCTCCTCTCAGTCACCACGCCTACGGTTTCTCCAGCCTCCCTATTGATCCCTCAAAAGTAGAAGCCTGGGAAAAGAGCCACCGCTGAGCAAGATCCCAGCTCCTCAGTCAGAGCCGCTCCCTTCCTCCCATGGCCAGTCCACTATGAAAGATTCAACAGGACCCAGAGAATTTCTGAAATGACATAAAGTGAACAAGGCATGCTTTTTCTGTTCTCACATGAGACCCAGCTGTTAATGGTCTAGTCCCACGTGAGAGTTCATTCAGAAGAACAGTAATGCGGAAGCTAAAAGAACAAAAATGTCAAGTCTACTGTAGTTTCAGACATCCTTCGGGGAGCTTTCGTGGGTGCTGACGGGGTACCCTATCCCCATGACTACCAGCAGAAGCCTGGATTTTTTACTCAAAAGTATGCATGGTGACTCTTTCCTGAATTCAGGAATTTCCCTCTGAATGATCAAGTTCTTTGTTGGCAGCTGAGAAAGCCACTGACAGCTGCGAAGTTATTTTCTCCTTTAGTCACAAGATGGAGAAGATAATCTAGGATGGGAAGTGTAGGGGGGGGAGGAGACAAATGCTTGCTGCTCTGACCAGAATTGGGTAAGACGGCTCATCGGTCAGACACCTAAATAACTCATGATTCCATCCCTTCCACTTGATGAGAAACATTGCATCGTGTCAGCAAAGCTTTTTCTGAGGTGTCAGAAACAAAGACCAAGTTTTAAAAAGAGCCTCATTGTTTTGTTTTGCTTCTTTTTAAGGATCATTACAAAATACTTAATCCAGATGGCATCGTTTCCAAAAAAGTGAGGAATCCATAAAACTCAATAGAATATTATTTTACAAGTATGAGATTTGGCCAAGAACATTGTTTAGAGTTAATCCTTCCTGGTTAGTTGATGACTGTTGAACTAAAACATGCAGAAACTTGAACACCTAAAGCTGTTCATTATAAAAAGTTTTGAGGTGCCCTCACTAGGAATATATCTAATTGGAGGGAGTTATTGTTTTGGGATTTTCCATTTGCTGTCTTAGAAAGTCCAGGAATTTGCAGGTCAGTCACTCTTTATATGTATTAAGCACACTCTGTCTTTAGCACATGCTAAGTATATAATACGTATACATATATACAATATTAAATTCATAATAGACCACTGATTATTATAGTTATTGCTTAAAAATATTTTGAACAAAGAAAGTTTCTTCTAG
Source organism: Micronycteris hirsuta (assembly GCA_004026765.1). Classification (NCBI taxonomy): domain Eukaryota; kingdom Metazoa; phylum Chordata; class Mammalia; order Chiroptera; family Phyllostomidae; genus Micronycteris; species Micronycteris hirsuta. The sequence goes on from PVJI01019941.1 coordinate 17,929, forward strand.
ATAATGTATATTTTCCAGATTGTTTCCTGGGTCTTATTTCTCACAATATTCAGTTCAGCCAGTATCTACTGAGAGCCTTCTATGTGTTCCAGGCGGATGGATGTTTTAGCATTTCTTCCATTTAAAAGGGCTGTTAATGTTGGCTAAGTTCTAGGTAGACTTCTTTATATCCTTCAGTTTTTCTTTCATTGGCATCATGAATTAGCTCCCCATCTTCTAGCACTAGTATAAGCCTTTATGTCTGCATAATTAATTAGGAAGGAAGGAGTATTCCACTTAATAAACATAATTCTATTTTAAAACCTGAAATCTAATTCTTCTTTTTAGCTATATATTATAGCTTCACTTTTAATTTACAAATACAAAGTATATCACATAGAATAAGATATGGAAAGAAATGGATGATATACTTATTTTTATCTGTTCTATATTTCCATTATTTTAAGATAGTACATTAAAATAAAAAATACATAAACTTATTCTTCTTACTAATAAACCCTTGTGAGCCACTGGCCTCAGGCAATTTTACCTCCTCAAGTCTCCTTTAAACTTATATTAAAATTGTTGAATACCGTATTGGCATTTTTTTCTGTACTCATTATGGGTTTAAATTGGTCTCTAGGTTTCTTAAATTCTCTTGGACAATCCTTCTCTCTTAAGCTGTCTCTAAACTTTGGACTCTGACTTTTCTTTTATTAGAAAATAATAGTTCTTTTATTGGCAGTTTTTAAAGCTATTATCTTATTTCATTCCAAAATTGGAATATATATATATATTATATATATATAAAAAACACTTGTGGTAATAATTTTATTTTTTGCATGATTTTGAACAAACTTGTCTATTTCCCTGAGCTCTGACTTTAAATCTGGATTTGTTTCAGTAAACAAGCCAATGAAACTGTTTACTGACCCCCGGTTGCATGTCATTCATTGTCCTTGGTGAGGGCCCCTGCGCACAGCTGTGCAGGTGTGTCCAACACCGGCGCACCTGGTTAACCGCGGAATGGAAGTCATTTGTCAACATATGCCAAGAAGAGGTTCTGCATACCCTTTCCTTAGCATTGCATAATGATATAAAATAATCTCGAGATATGTACGGTCCTGCTTTTAGGCACTGAAATATAGACAAGGGAGACTTGAAAAACAGAAAACAAAAAAATTTTCTGAGAGTAATTTATTTTCAATTTAACGAAACTAAATTTCAAAGGTATCCGATGAAGGAAGGACTGGAGTGTTTAAGTATAGCTCCAGCGAGCCAGTGGAACGTAAAAAGTATCCGTAGGTTGAAGACAAGTGGTCTTATCCATTTCTAGTCACATTTCATACAGGGATGACCACATCCACAGAGTGGGTTATTAGGGACGTGCTCTGTGGTTCGAATGGTGTCCACCAGCGCCCCCCCCCATCTTCTCAAATGCCTCTGAACCTCACCCCATGTCCATCTCAGTGCCTAGGTTAGTGAGTCATCCCCCGTGACTTAAGGTATGGCCATTACAAGATACCTTTTAAAAAAAGAAGATATCCCCCAAAAGTTAGACATACCAAACACGATCTGCCTAGACAATGGCGCCGAGTGGAGCTGCTCACACCTCTGCTCTGGAGAATCAGAGCCCGTGTTCAGCTGAGGCTGAGATGCTGGCTTTGCTGTGGGATGCAGGAAGGAACCACTTTTCTCTGTTTTGCACTTCTGTAAATCACTGATATCAATCAACTTTTTGACATAGTTGATTAAAAAATTTATCATAAAAGCTGTGGATCATTTTCTCAAATAAATGCACAAAACCTAAAACATTACATACAGGGTGGGACAAAAGGAGGTTTCCAGTAGTTCATATGGAAAATAATACAAGAATTAACATACTAATACAGGAATAAAGTCTGTTTTGCATGCTCACAACTGTAAACATACTTTTATTCCACCCTATAGAATTCATGGAGCTCATAGATTCCTGAAACCTGCTTAGGGATCCCAGGTTAAGAATTTCTGTTCACTGCCCTGGCTGGTGTAGCTCAGTGGATTGAGCGCGGGCTGGGAACCAAAGGGTCCCAGTTCGATTCCCAGTCAGGGCACACGCCTGGGTTGCAAGCCAGGTCCCCAGTGAGGACCATGTGAGAGGCAACCATACATTGCTGTTTCTGTCCCTCTCTGTCTCCCTCCCTTCCCCTCTCTCTAAAAAATAAAACAATTTAAAAAAATTTAAAAAAAAGAATTTCTGTTTACTGACCAGATATAGTGTCATTTTTAGTCTCTGCAGCACTGGGGAAACTGGTGTTTGCCTTCCCTTTCTTCTGTTTATAGTTGATTCACTCAATTTGTGCTCATCCCTTCCCCTCCCCCACACCATTTGTGGGTGGACAGAGCCATTGAAGTAATGACTAAGGAGCCTTACCTTAAAAAAAGAGGGTTCAGTGCTGCTACCTCCAATTTGTTTTCATGTTCTAAACTATGTATCAAAGAGCAAGGTTCAGCCAAAGGAAACCAGGGTGTTGGTGGTGGTGGAGGGGAAGTGGGCAGTGGAAGTGGTGCTCTGCCATATTGCTGCTCATAAAGTGAAAGCTCAGTATAACATGTCAGGGAAAGTCAGACCACAGAGCAGAGCCATCAAAGTGTTCTCTCTCTTATAGATTCTAGGTCAGGACATATGGAAATAAGTAAGATAGAAACCCTTACTAGGGACTTCGCATGGTTAAAGTTTGACATGTTTTAAACTTGTTTTCAGGGCCTTTGATGTCTCTGGCACAAGGTTCCAATGCTGCAATGGCGAGAGGAGGAAGGTCAAGATGCAGGAGCTGAGCTGCCCTGGTTTCCTCTTTGAGAAGAAAGAATGTAAAGAATTCATCTGCCCAAAGCAGTCAGTGACTCACTGTTATACCTGCCAAGGGAGTTTGTATTGCAGAGATGGGGGCACACTTAATTTATATAACTTTCCTTTGTCTATATCTTATAAACTCAAAATAGTATTACTTGCTGTGTTGCAGCCTGTCAAGGCCTGACAGGTTCACGGTATTCAAGCAGACAGAAGAATATTCACGGAGTCGTTGGGATGTCTGGCGTGCCTTTATTCATGGGTGGGTCAGCCATGCACAGTGCAAGCTGCGTGTCTCCCTGCATGTCTCTGCAAGTCTCTACATGCCATCTGTCCCTTCTTCGTTCCCCAGTGTGGCCCATGTTGTGGCACTACCAGCTTAAGTATTAGAGGCAAACAAAGCCAGCTTCAAGCCAGAAAATTATATAACAGCAAAATTCTGCTCATGGGAGCCCACTTCATGTCATGGGAACAGTTTTCTGGACCCAGTGTCAAGGCCATGAGAATACTACTTATCAGGCACATTCAAGGTTATGGGGACACTGCTTCCCTTAGTTACCCAGACACCTGGATGAGGAAGCCAAACCACCTCCACTTACCCTACTCTCACCTACCCCATTCTCTGCACTCTGAAGTTCAATACTATAAAGTGCTATCACTTTCTTAAGTCAAGTTTACTTATTCTTGTTACATCAGCTCAATGGAAGCAGGCCATCAGTTTTATTTCTAGGTATTCTTGGTGATGCATAGACATCAATCCCATCACAACTGTTCAGATACCTAGACTTAGGGTATTTGTGATATTGACTAGTAGCTTTATATTAATTCCTTTTTTTTTTCTTTGCTCCTACAAAGTGTAGTGGTTGAGTGAACAAAGTCAAGCCAAAATCCCACTACCAATGCTGCTTTGTGATCTTGGGCAAATAGCTAGATCTCTCTATGCCCATTTCTTAATTTATAGAATACAGATAAGAACAGTACCCACGTCATAAAGCTGGTGAGTTAATACATATAAAATGCTTAGAACACAGCTTGGCACATGCTAAGTGCTCAGTAAGTCTCAGCTATGGTTATTGGTTTGTTTGCTGAGAGTACTGCATTCTTAGCACCCACGATGTGTGACTCAATCGCTGGTACAATTACCATTGATAACTTTCTACTTGACGTCATTAAAATAAAACACGAACTCCCGTGGTACACTGGGAACAATTCTTGAAATCTTCTGACTCCTGAGAAGGTGCATTTGTGGAGGCATGCCAACATTATCCTTTCTTTCTCAGGGCCTGGAAAGTTCCCAAAAAGAACACTGTATTCGCTGGGTGTTTTCCATTGGCCAGTAAGAGATCATATCAACATGGCAAAGGGGGCTAAAGTAAAGTAGCACATGGGCAAGAATCTGACCTTGGTTTTCTCAGCAGCCATGGGGTGGAGCAGCTTTCACAGAGACCTGGGGTACAACATTTAGGACACAACTTGAAATCTAGGGTCCCAGTCTCTCTTCGTACTGTATGAGGAACAGGCTTAGGAAAAAGAGTATATTTGGGTTCATTGGTTTCCACCCAATACATCCCTTTTTGGGAGGACTGTTCACCAAGCCAGTGCAGAGATAGTTAACCTCCTGCACATCAGACTGATACACAGGTGCATTTGGACCCCAGGAGCAGAATTTGGAAGGAGATCATGAAAGCCTGAGTTCCCTCTAGTACTTATGTAAGCTTTATGGACCATGAATTTATAGGTCCTGAGTCACCTACTTTCTGTCTAGATTCTAGCAAAGCCCCTTCATATAAAATAGTTTAAAAGTTCTACACTATATAACAAAAGGCAAAAGAACGGCAGAACCATTCTAATGCCAAGTCCCTCTTTTCCGTGTGTCTACCATATTATCAGCTCTTGGTACAGCCCTGACTGGTTGCCATTTCAATGTAATCCAGGGCGACAAAATCAATGGAGAGGAGGAGACTCAGGTGCAAGAGTAGGGGCCCAAGGTGATGTGGGACAAGAATATTGTTGGTTTGGGCACGGAAGGGGAAATCAATTCAAATGAAATTTAAGGAGCAGAGGAGAGGGGAAGTTTAGGGGTAGGGGAAGTCCTGAGAAAAGTCGAATGCATGGATGTTGACATGGCAGCAGATCTTGTACAGCAGATGAGCTAATCTGCTAAGGAAAAAGGCAGGTTTGCGGTGGAATCTCAAGCAAAAGTGAAAGACACAGAGGATTTTTTGCCTCCTACCTCTTTCCAGTCATGGAGAGAATCACCAAATTAACTCTTGCTGTCATGATGGTGCTCCAACACTGCCAGTAGGGCCCCATTGTCTGCCCCTTAGGGTTCAAACACCTACCCTTCCTTCTTGGATCTGGTTCCCGTAACTCTCCGCTCCAGCTAAGCTCACTGACTGGCCTTCATACATGTCTATCCTTTGTCACCTCCCCCACTGTTGTCCCTGCTGCTCCTTTCATCTTGAGTGTCCTTCCCCCACCACCCATTCTTACTGTTTTATTTCTTCTTGAAGGGTCAACTCTCACTTCCACCAGGGTCCATCCTCTGATTCCCAGCACTAGAAGCAAACTGCCTCTTTACTGCACAGCCACGAGACTTTGTTCACATTTCTCTCGGGATATTTTTTTCAGCCTTCCTTATACTGTGGCTATTTTTATATTCTCTTTATCTTCCTACTATATTATAAACCTAAGGGCAGGATTTTTGTCTTATTTCCTTTTACACTCCATGATACTTTATACGCCAATGCAAACTATACTTAGCCAAAGGAAATGCACTATTAACATTTGTTGAAGTTAAAGCTAAGGAAAAAAGTCATATTAGACTGGATGTTTGAAAGTTTCCAATGAACCCCCACAAGTTAATACTATACATGTAATATTTTTTATATCCCTGGAACATAAATATTTTAAACAGATGATCCTTCCTTCCTTCCTTCCTTCCTTCCTTCCTTTCTTCCTTCCTTCCTTCCTTCCTTCCTTCCTTCCTTTCTTCCTTCCTTCCTTCCTTCTTCAGTATAAATGTATTGAATACCTACCAAATACAAGGCATGCAAACAATAAGGATGGCGCTGATTCTGGATGTATGCAGTGTATATATTCATTTCTCAAGTTTATGTCATTTTGTTTTCCTTCTTTCTAGACAAAGGAGAGCAAAGAGGTACTCCTCATCTTCACTGACAGCCAAGAGCAATGTGGAATGCGAGTGACCTTCATTTAAGTTGTGACCTATGGGGTCAGAATAAGCTCTTGTAATGCACAGAAATAAATTAGACGCAATTTTATCATCAACACAGAATATTGGCTTTTTAGATATTCATCTCTGTGTTTGTTTGGAAATTTTGTTTTAAAAAGTATCAGTTACATCCCCCCTTTTATTTGTAATTATTTTCCTGGCATTCATTCAACAAAGAACTTCAAGTCCCCTTTCGCAGATTGAAATAAACTGATGGAAATTGAAAAATCAATGTTTTCCTTCTGATAGTTCAAACAAAAAAGTAAAAAGCCTCACAATTTTGTAATTATAATTAATATATAATGGGGCAATGGCCACAAATTTGCACTTAAAAAGTAGATTGGTTTGGGGTACATTTGTTTCAAAATAATCATGCACATTTTTTTCCTTTAAAGATGCTGCATGTAAAGTACATTTAAAAATACATTTAAAATGTTGCTTTAAGGTATGAGTGCACCTGAACTTGATGCCCAGCTAAAGCTACACCTGCACTCTCTCTCTTGTCAGGGTCTTTATCCACCTACTGGGGTTGCAGGACAGGCAGCTCTGCCTCTTGCTTTCTAAGAGCCCATCATTTCTCTGCACAAGTCTTCTGAGGTCCAGTCTGTCTGGGGCTTGTTCAGCCAGGAGCTTCCTGGATCTTTCCAGACTTCTTTGCAATGCTGCCTGATGCGATGACTTCATTGCTTTCACAGCCTGGCGCTTGGCAGGCTCTCTCTCCCTTCCTCTTGTTTCCCCATCTCCCTCTTTTCTCCCACGGCCCATCTGCCCCTCCCTTCCTCCATCCTCCTCTCCTCTCTGCTCCCCTTTATTTCCACTCCCCACCCGCGTAGCTTTGCTCTCCCTCTCTCTCCCCTTTGGCTTGTCTGTATTTGGAGCTCCCGGAAGCCGCCGGCGACTCTCCCCAGGAGCAGCGTGACTGACAGCGACTCCCATTCTGGGGGGAGGAGGAGGAGGGGAGGAGGACTACCGGGAGGAGGTTGCGAGTCGCGGAACACGGATTTGCATCGCCGAGGACAAGACCCCAGGGCACCCAAGCAGGTAATCCCGGAGCGCACGGGCCCAGCCACTGCGAGGAGGGCCCTGGGTGCAGGTGTGGGGGGCTCCCGCGGCCGGGGCTCGGAAGTTGCGCTGAATGGGTGGGATGCAGAGGGGCTGGGACGCGGCGGCGGCGCGGGAGGAGAAAAGGCAGTGGGGACGCGGGTGAGGGCAGGATGCCCGGGACTTGGGGACGCTGGCGGGAGCGGGGGACGGATGCCTGAGGCCCCTGCGCGGGCGCGGGCGCGGGCAGCCGCCCCAGCGCAGCAAGGCTCCCTGCCCCCGCCGGCGCCCCTTGCCCTAGGCGCCCGGGGCCGCTCGGAAGGCGGGTGCGGACCCGGGCGGGAGGCGGCCTCTCGCGCTAGGCTGGCCAAACTTTGCGGGTGTCCGCCCGCGGGGCTCTGAGTCTCACGGGGGAATGCGTGGGGGAGGGTTGGAGGCTGTCATTGGACTGGGTCTGACCACAGCCGCCTTGGATCAGAAAGTGCTGGGGGAAAACCGGACCTGGCTTCTCTGCAGAACCTGACTTGAGGCAATGAGTCACTGTAAAAAAAAAAAAAAAAAAAAAAGCGAAGGCAACTGAGGCATTGAGGGACAGCTTGGAAAGGGGCACCTCACGGCTGGGTCTCTGACCGCTTTGGGTAGAGGGGTTGTTCATGGAAGCAGCGCCGCTGTCATCACTTTTAGGGCTGAGAGGCACATGCGGAGGGCCTTTCCTTGATCCTCATCACAAATAGGCTGCAAGTTTTAGCGATATTTGAATTGATGCGTTACTCACAATGTGTAAATATGGGGGACTGCATTTAGGATATTGAGCTAGGATCAAATCCAAACGTCCAAAGCAGAGGCAAAAAAAATCAAGAACCTGTGGTTCTAGAGTCGTGGGAAAGCAGAAGCCTATGGGGCTCGTGCACCTTAGTTTACCAGAATTGTTTGCAGAGTTCTGTTTCTTTACTGCGAATAAAGATTTCTTTTAATTTAAAGAACATGTCTTAAGAATTGTGGGGGTAAAATATCTAAGCCCATTCAATGTAAGGTTACAACTGTGGGGTGATCGTTACTGTTGTAATCTTTGAGGAAATTGTTCTTATAGTCACTAGAGTCTGATTAGACTGCAAGCCTCTTGAGGGCAAGGATGGGTTTTGGTAGTTCTTCCAGCACCAAACAGTATTTGACTCAGGACATGTAATGAGCAGACATAAAAGTTTGTTAAAATAATTAACTCAATAGTTGAGTGTGACTGGATCATGACTTCTTGAAATGGAATTGCATAATTTGCAAGAAAAGGCTATTCCATGAAACCCCAAATCTAAAAACCCTTAATATAATTAGAGCCAAGGTGTCATATAAATATTTATTAAAAGAAAAAGAAAAAGGAGATGACTATGAAGAATCTTGAAGGCAACTATCAAGTTGGCCTTGGCTAGTAGGAAATCGTTTTTGCTGCTCGCTGTTGAATGAGAAGTCAATTTGCTGATGTATAAAGTTGGGCAAACTTTCTAAGTAAAGGCTGGATAGTAGGCTTTGCTGGCCACGTGGTCTGTTTAGGACAACTTCTCAACTGGAGCGTTGTAGCTTAAAAGTGACCATAGGCCAGACGTAGCTGCATTTCGTTTTATTTATGGATACTGAAATTTGAAGTTCATATAATTTTCACCAGTAATGAAATATTCTTCTTCTTTTCCCCCCAGGTGTTTAAAAATGTAAAAATCATTCGTGGCTTTGGGGGAGGGGGGTAAACAAAGCCTGGAAGGGAGGGTAGAGTCTTGTACTATTGGTAGCAGTTTGCTACTCCCATCTAGCATGTGACAGAGTTTGAAGAGGAACCTTTTGAAAGGATTAATGAACCAGATTCTCCTAGGGCCTAAGTCATCCCTAGCAGTTGAGTTAAAGGTCTTCAAGAGTAGCATTAACTTATTTGGGGCATTACAGTGTTTTGTTGTGTCTTGAATATTACCTAACAGACATCCTTATAGATGAGGTTTTGTCTTTAATTCATTATTATGTAATATTTTAAACATAAAGTAATGTTCTAAGTTATGTAAGCTGTAAACATTACATTCAAATGACCCCATCACACAACTCTAAAAACTAGGACTTAAGAACTAAGTATTTATAAAAAGAAAACACAAAATGGAAGAAAATATTCTACAATCATATGCCTGATAAGAGATTTTTATCCAAAATATAGAAAGAGCTCTTATAACTCAATAATAAAAAGATAACCCAATATAAAAATGGCCCAAGGACATGAATGGACATTTCTCCAAAGAAATGACCAATAAGCACATGAAAAGATGCTCAGCATCCTTATTCATCAGAAAAGTGCAAATCAAAACCACAGTGAAGTACCACTTTACACCTTTTAGGATGGCTACATTCAAAAAGTCAGATAACGTGTTGGTGAGGATATGGAGGAACTGGGACTGTTATGCACTGCTAGTGGGAATATGAAATAGTGCAACTGCTGTGGAAAACAGTTTGATAGCTCCTTACAAGTTAAACAGAGTAGCCATATAATAAAGCAATTTCTTTCCAAGTACAGGTATCCAAGAGACATGGAAGCATATGTCCACACAAAGTCCTATATACCAGCACCATTCATAATAGCCAAAAGGTGGAAACAACCCAGATGTCCATCAACTGCTAAATGGATAAATAAAATGTAGTATATCCATACAATTGGATGTTATTTGGCCATAAATCAGATTCTGATACATGATACATACATGCAACTTGAAAACATTATTCAAAGTGGAAGAATCTAGTCACAAAAAAACACATATTGTATAATTCTGTTCACATGAAAGTGTTCAGAACAGGGAAATCCAGAGAGACAGAACGTCGATTAGTCGTTGCTTAGGGCTGGGAGTTGAAGCGAGGGAGGCTGCTAGTTAGGGTACAGAGTTTCTTTCTGAGCTGATGAAAATGGTCTAAAATTGACTGAGGTGATGGTTGCATGTATCATTAAATTGTACATTTCGAATGGGGAAATTGTATCACATGTCAGTGATATCTCAGTAGGTCTGTTCAACTAAACAGAAGTCTGAGGGCAGGGGGAGAACTAGATTGTTACCTACGCTGTCTCGTGTTTCTTTGTGGGCTTCTCCTATGCCTTCCCCAGGTCCCTTATCATAAGACAGTTGTATGGCATATGTATGTACTCCTAAACAATATGTTGTTTAGGTTTGCTTATTTTTGATTTATAAAAAAGCATATATAATATTCTCACTTTTAAAAACTCAATATTATCTTTTTAAGAATTACCCATATTGTTGCATGTAGCTATGTTGTATTTGTTGTCAAATATTACACAGTTTATTTACTCATTCTCTTATTAACGGGCTTTGGGGTTGGGTCCCATGTTTTACTATGACAAAGAATGTGATTTGAAAACTTTTTCTGGTGCATCTTGACACGCATGTGCGAGAGTTCTTCTATGTGATCGTGAATCTGCCATGCATTTTAATGACCAAAAAGGAAGGTTGGTTCTTCTTCTGACTTGTAGATAAATGGTATCTACCCAGCTTATTCACTCCTCCAAACTGAGAAAAAGTGACTATAGCAGAGAGGCTGATTTCTCATCCTACTTAAATTCCAATTGCAATATCTGTAAACTCATGTCCTAAGAAGTGTGGAAAAATACTAATTTAAAACTTTAAAACTGAGTTTCACAGCAGGACCCCTTAACCCAATCACTATGAGCATCTTCCCACCCTTAAATCGCCTGGGTTTGGGATGGGAAGGAAGATGACTTTATCAAATCAAAGGAACGTTACTTTAAGCAAGGTACGTAAGTGGTTACTAAACTTCGCTAACATTTTCCTTGTATGGTGTCCTGCTGGGTGCTCCAGTGTTTCTGACATGATTAGTTTGGTTATTCTGGTAACGCGCCAGTTGGAAATCTGGCATTTTAGCCTTGGACACTTTCTAGGTCTGCTGTGATTCTGGCTATGAGCTTTTGCAGTTTATTCAGGATATTTCCACTTTACTTAGGAAGGGGAAAAGCATCCTAAGGTCAGAACAGGCCATTGTGGGGTATTTTTGTAGAATTTTATTCTCTGTTGTAATAAAATAGACATAACAAAATGTACCATTCTCACCATTTTAAATTGCACAATTCGGTGGCATTGAGTATGTTCACAAAGTTGTGCAAATAATCAGCACCACCCTCTCCAGAATTTGTCATCATCCCCAACTGAAACACTACCCGTGAGACAGTAACCCCCCGTCCTCCCCTCCCCTCAGCCCATGGTAACCACCACTCCACTTTCTGTCTCTATGAGTTCACCTATTCTAGGTACCTCCTATACATGGGATCATACAGTATTTGTCTTTTTGTTATGTGAGCTTTTATATCCAGTGCAATTCCATCTCGCTTTGTTTTCCTGTTTAGTAAACCCCCTTTCCACCAAAAGACAACATGGCATCTCGTACTGAAACAAATGCAATAGGATTGTTACCCTTTCAATATACAGCCTTATATAGAAAGGGACAAACACAGGAAGTTGTCTAAAACGAGAAGAACTTTCAATTATTATGGATGGCACTGCCCTGTTCATCTGCCCTATTCAGTTAATTAGGCATCTGATAATCCTGGTTTTTCATGAACCAAGCGGAGAAGGTGCAGAAGTCCTTAATTCTTAAACTTTTACAGCTATCTGATGAATGGATGAATTAGGTAACCTTGAGGTTCCTGTCAGCCTCAGCTTCTCAGAACTTGAAGACCATTCTACAATATAAAAGTCTGTTCTTTACTCTTCTGTTGATAGAAAGGGGTGATAAAGAAGAGCAGGAGGGCCCTGGGAGACTGAACGTAGAAGTGAGGGGGTCTGAATGCAATGTTGAAGAGGAGGGTGGCTCCTGGAGAAGCTAGATGCTGGAGACACCAAAGGCAGGCCTTGTAGTGTGTAGACTACGTTGGTTGTCTTATGTCCATGCTTGTACTCAGTGTCATGAGAAAACAACCTTTATTACTTTGCATCTGTCCACAT
>PVJI01019942.1:0-20783 GCA_004026765.1 Micronycteris hirsuta
AAATACTAGTGGGAGAGATCACACATTAAGCTGTTAACAGCTATCAGTTCCTTAGTTGGAACAAATTTAATTCATTTCAACTTGAGAGTCCATGAGGACAGAATGAAAAAGGGGAGGGCCCAGCAGCAGGGTGTGCAAAGACCCCTCCCCGCCACTGAGCATCAGCTTTTCGTGTTGCCCAGCAGGGCCTGGCCTGGGAGCAGCCTGGGTTCTGGATAGCTCCCAGCTCTGAAAAGCAGCCATTTCCTAATCTGTTTTAATTGCTTATCCTCGAGAGCTACCAGAGTTACACTACCCCCCTGGCTGCTAACATCCAATTTGGGACTTATTGATCTAAGAAATGCAAAGAGTTACAACTACTAATAAAAAGCCAATCTAAACAAAACTAACTAATTTCTTTGAAAAAGATAATCATGCAGGAAGCTCTTTTGTAGTCTGTCTTCATCTTATTTTATCTTTCAACTTCCTTTAAACCGGTAACTATTCCATTTGAGAATCTGGGTGGAGGTGTCCTTGGAAATTAAATTCCAGGCTTTGTAATTAGGGCAAAATGGAACTGCAGTTTCAGATAAAGTACGATAATTCAGTTTACCGGTTGTTTTTGCAGATGGATTTACACACATGCGTATATACTTAATTGGTGAGGGACGCCCCCCCCCCCCGATAAATCTTAGCCACTAAATATTTGTGTATTTGCATTGTAGTGTTGATTTCTTCCCATGAAGGGGGAAGAGGCGATTCTCCTTTGTGGGATGCATCTGAGGGGATTGCTGGGTCTTTGAATTGGGAGGGGTCAGCTGAGATGAGGTCAGTTAGGCTGAGACTGGGCCACTCTAGGGGTGAACTGAAGTTTTAGTTTTGGTGAAATGCCTGAGTTTAATCAGGAGAAGTAATTCATGCCAGGGGTCAAGGGTAGAGGGTGGGGAGGATAGGGGCAATGCAAGAGGTCAAGACTAGACTGAGAAATTAGGAGCCGGGAGGTTGAAGGCAAAATTACTTAGGGTGCAGGTTATGAATAAAGGTGAGAGTGATGGTCAAGTGCAGACTAGTGAGACCTGTTAGTGGTAAAGGTTTGGACTGAAAGTGACCAAGGAAGTTGCGTTGCAAACAAACATGGCAGTCTTTCACGCTGGGGAAAACCAGCTGTCATGGGCGGTGGATTTGTCCCAAGTCAACTGCACAAAATCTTTCCATGTTACCTTGTTCACACAGATGTTTATTTGCTGACTGTCATACGAACAATATCACTGAACTATTCAATTTTTATTTTTCAGTTACAAAATAAAAATTTTGTAAAAATGCCTCTTAGCAAGGATTGTAAGCCAAAGACACATGGCATGTCAGGAAAAATAATACCAATGAAATTACTTGACTAGAGTTTGTCTATGATTTTTAAGAAAAATCTACCAATACTTTATCAATTACTGACACTTATTTATTTATTGGTTAATCACTTGTGTATGTAGGTGTACTACTAGCATTATAGACCAGGCATTTCCTCCCAGCCTTATTTCCAGAAACCCTGATGTGCTTTGTCAGCCTCCCCCTTCTGAGTGCTGGGGGAACCCCGACTGCTGGGGGCCAGAGCAGCTGTTGCCATGGAGGCCTGGGTCTGGGCAACCCAGTGCTAAGGAGACTAGTGCTCAGGTCTAATGGAGACTCTCTCTCCTGTAATGAGTGGAGCAATCTTACTAAAAAGACAGTTTGTGAAGAAAATGCACAGCTGCCGAAACATTTTGGAACAAGCACTAATGAATTTTCTCTTTGCAAAACTCTCCGTGGACTGCTTCCCTTTCATGGGAGGCAAGTCCTTTTCTGTAAGGCGGTGCCTGCCTTTTGTGAGCTTGTATTTTTCTCTCCATCTTTGCCCTCCAGGCACATTCGTCCTCTTTTGACAAGACCTGTCGCCTCCTGCCAGAGGGGAGGCCTATACTGTTCCCTCTTCCAGAAATTTCTACCCAGTTGCTCCTTCTGGACCTCTTGCACATGCATCCGCACATGCATCCTTTTCTGCAGAACCCTTCCCTGACCCTGAAAACTGTCCTGTAAACCGTTCAAGTCCTCTGTTCTTTCCCGACACAGCACAGGGGCCATGTTGTGTGATTTAGTTGTTGTGACTGTTTATGAACTGTTTCCAGCCGACCAGCCTGTGAGCAGGGTCTGCTTTTGCTCAGCGCCCCTTCCTCGGGGCCTGCTGCAGTGTCAGACGCAGGGACGGTGTTCAATACACGCTAACGTGTCAGCAATGGAATGAGCCAACCAGCCCTTACTGAGCGCCCACCATGTTCTGGACCAGCGGTTTCAACCTTTTTCATCTCATGGCACACATAGACCCATCAGTGAAATTCTGTGGCACACCAAAAAACATATTTTTTGTCAGATTGACAAAAAAATAGGTATAATTTTGATTGATTTAAAAAAAATAATAATACTATCTACCCTTTTTGCCCCAAAGTGACTTTTAAAAAAATCAGGTGCTTATGCTTGTATATAAGGATATTTGATACCAAACATTAATGAATCAGAGGCAAGCTTACTATGCGACATGACCAATAAGCTGCAACTCTATTATATGACCTCATATTTATGGTTCAAGACAGGGCACTCACCCCGGATGGCTATTGTTGTGTTGGCTGTTGTCATTTTTTTATCCGTCAGTTTAAGGGAAAAGAGGTCAGTGCCCTGGACTATATAGTCAGCCATTGCATGCTTTAAAATTCTTGGGGCACGCTGGTTGAATGTCATGGTTCTAGACACAAAGTGATGGGAATGTACCAATAAGATGTTTCCTACCTTCAAGGAGCTGGAGCTCACACATAAGAAGATAAACTACCACATGGCGTGCACGGTCAGAACTGCTACAGGGATTTTAAAACTGAAAAATGAAGAGACCAACAAAGACCACCGCCACACAGTCGCCCAGAAACAGCGTGGGAGCTTCGAGTGGGGAGCAGCTGCTTCTGTCGGTGGTGTTGGGGGAAGTGAGGAGCGGTGGGGCAAGAAGAGCCAGGCCTTGGTCAGGCGGAGCTGAGCTTGAATTCTTGTTCTGATGCTTACTGAGCCTCTCTTACTCTGTTTCCCTTCTCTGAAATAGCAGTCATAATTCTAATACTGAATGGTCAGGGAATTATGACACCTACCTAAAACATACCTAACCTTGTTGCCAGGTGGGGTCACTCCGCCCGTAAGGCCTGGCTGAGATGTGTTCTTTCTCTGTTCTCTGCCAGTGCAAAGTCCGAAGTCCTTCCGCAAATGCCTTCCGATCTGCAGGGGCTTATGCTGACGTGGCCACCTCCAACTCCGACTTCTGCCTCCACTGGGTTTCTGCTCTGTTGGCTCTTCACTCTGTTCTTTCCGGGCTGATCCTTATTCTGCTCTGGTGTCCACTCTGACTTGCAGCTCACACCTTTCCTGGAATGCCACACACAGGCACTCATCTAGGCCTGCGGGTGGATGGCAAACCGTGCCAGAGTTTTAATAAAAGAGAGGAGTGCAACAGCGGGGCAACTCAAAGAAGCTGTGGTGGCTTGTTAGACATTCTAATCTTAAATCTGAGTACACGCCGTGATATTATAGCTGTATCTCCTCGCAGGTTTCTTCGCTCTGTCCCTCTAGGAGCAAAAAACAGATGGATAAATACCCAACAGCGCTGACAATAAAAAGCTCTCCTCTTCTTTCTTTCTGCCTCTCCCCTATCTATCACTTATTTGTAATTGATAGCACGCAGGGAAAGTGATGCTGAATGACTGAGAGGCTGGACCAGGAAAGGCCATGCAGCCTCTGTTTCAGTTGCGGAGTGCTCTCCTTTAAAGCCCCGAGTCACCATGTAAAAAGCCTGAACACCCTGAGACCCCCATGCTACGGGGAAGCATGAGGACTCTCAGCTCAAAAGCCCCAGCTGAGATTCCCGCCAGCAACCAACATCCGCCTCCAGCCACGTGCATAACAATATTTCTACTTTCTCAGCCATAGAGTCACCTCCAGCCTTGAGTATCTGTATGGAAGCCCCAGAATGATGGAGCAGGACCAAGTCATTCCTGCTCTTCCCTGTCCAAGTTCCCAACAAGGTCTGTGGTTGATTTAAGCTTTGGAGTTTGGGTGTTATTTGTTACACAGCCATAGTAACTGTAACAATAGTTATGTAGCATTTGACCTAGATCTTGAGAGATTAATAGAGTTTTTTTTGCCAGGCAACATTGTTTTGAAAAGGCTTGGCTTTTTAGGAGAAGACTAAGGAATTCAGTGTGGTAAAAAAAAAAAAAAATTAGGTTGTGGAAGAGAATCAGAAATGAGAAATGATGCAGTGAGAAAATGTGCTATATGGTTTCAGTGAAACCCACAATGTATTTGTTCATTAATATAGGTAATTCTCTTCCGGACTGTTGGTTTGGAAAATATATATTTTTAAATTGAAGAGTTTAATGCCATAGAATTTCTGGAGGCTTTCTGAAATTTCACTGGGACATAAAACATGACTTTTGAATGTTTTAAATTTCTTGCAGTTCTTCATGAGTTAGCAAAAGTCTCCAAACTCAGCTGAAATTGTGCTTGTCATAAATAACAAGCTATGGTTTAACTGATGAGTAATTTTCATTTGATTGCTAGTTAAAAAAAACCCCAAAATACCATTGTAATTCCTCCTGAGTACACACATCCAGTTGTATCATGATATTTTTTGCGGGGGAGAGTGGGGTGAGAATAGAGTTGAGAAGTATTCTTATCAGAGTGTCCTGGATACTAAAAAAACATTCTGTATATAATTTTCCACAGAGATATTGATTTAATCAACTTTCAAGCTATAACACTGCATTTGTCAACGAAGACCCAAATATGCAATATTTTTGTTAGTGAGAAACTGGCCATAATGAATGAGGCAAAATATGTCAGTTGTCTGCTAACCTCAACATGCAAGAAAGCCATAGGTCATTAGTTCGACTGGTGGTTAACGAGTGGTTATCCTGCCCTCTGCAGGGGGCGCCGAATTGTCAGAACGAGTGGCCTGTGAAGATGGCATTTGGTGAGAAATGCCAGGCTGCATGTGAAGTGCGATATTAAATGAGTGCGTATGATGCATAGCATAATTACACCACTGTGGCAGGAAAACATCACCACTTTGTCAAATGCTGTGCTGTGTACATCAGAATTCACGATATCATCTATCTCCGGGCTACTGTGTGAGTTTTATAATTCTGGAAGGGTTGCAAGTCAAGTTTTGATTAATTTTCAGTGGTTTTATTTGGTTATTGAAGTGTAGCTGGATTGTGTGTGTGGTTTTTTTCCCCGTTTTCTTTTAGGCTCTGACAATCTTGATTAAATTTCCCCTTGAGGAGTGGGAAGAAAACAGCAAAATAACTGTCACAACTTCTTTGAGATGAATGGCTTTCGGCAGTTTGCACACATCATCCCTGGTAGCCTCGCTGGAAGACTAGAGGAAGGCGACAGTATTAGGGGGATCGTGGTCCCTGCTAGCTGTAGATTTGGAAAAATTGATTCTAAGAGGTTCCTCCCAAGGCTCGGATGCGGGTTTATTCCCATCTCTCTCACAATGCTTCTTATCTCACGAAAACACAACTGTCGGGCCACCGACACAGTTGGGTTCAGTGTGCAGTGTTTAAATTGCATGGGGGAGGGGTTTGGTTTTCTGACTCTGCTCTAAATTTCTACTGTAAGAAACGTAAACCAATTCTGGCTTAGAGGAGGATTTATGCTGAGCCAGCATGGCGGAGAGCTGCATAGGGCTGCTACCCCTGTGGCCTGCAGGAACAGATTTTCACTGCTATGGACTGTGTCCATGTTATGGAATATGATACATACAATGTCACTCATGGTTTCCAAAAAGAAGTCTACGTGATCTTTGAATGACTGATTTGCCCCACATCTTTTGCAAATTACTTAACATCCTGTTTGTTTACATTTGTGCTCTTTCTAACGATAAAGTCCAGCCTGGAATTAGCCCTTAGGGAGTGTTTTAACGGAGAAGCACTTGATTGATTTCATGGTTTTCAGGATTTATTTCATAAGCACTTGTTAGGAAATAAATGATGTCCCAGGGAGCACCAATTATGTCCCAGGACTAATGCCGCCATGCTGGACCCAAGGAAGCATGAGGTTTGCTCCCCAGAGTCTCACGATCCAGTGCTGTGGAAACATGGAAATCCGGGATCCAGAGCAGGGAGGAGACAGCAAGGTCCCAGGGGTGACTCAGGACATGAAACCCTCGTAGCTGAGGGCATACTACTTGAATATATGTATATGAAAGTTCTTCGTGGAGCAATACAATCTTCAGGACTGAAAGGCATTTTTATTTTACCATATTAGCCATCTACTTTCTTTGAGCTTGCAAACATGGCTGACTGTGGCATGTTGGTGGGAAAAGACAGGAAAAAATACGGAAAAGAGACCTTGCTTCATTACTTTGAAAGGACCAAATGACACATAGAAAGACACAAGGTGAAGTTTAATTTTTAGGTTATATTAAAATTTAAATGCCATAATTTCTATTAAACCGAGGAGTAGAGAAATCTTTCCTAGGAGGATAGTTTGTATCTTTAGGTCAGAGAGCAAGAATGTGAAGAGGGAAAGTTAAATGACACTGAATTGCACTACTGTGTACTCCTAGTCTGACGGACACACACCACACGAATAGACACACACATGCGTGTGTGTATGTATGCGGACAGGCACACACAGAGGGCTGCAGTAACAAAGTGCCATGAATCCGATGGCTTAAAACAACAGAAATTTATTCTCTCACAGTTCTTAAAGCTACAAGTCTGCAGTGCAGGTGTTAGTGGGGCCCCACTCAGTATGAAGTCTCTAGGGATGGTCCCTTCCTTGTCTCTTCCAGCTCCTGGGGGCTCAGACATTCCCGGGGTTGTGGCTGCGGGACTCCAATTTCTGCCTCGTCTACCTTTTGGTTTTGCAACTATGTTTCTAGCAATCTAGATAATTAGACGTGGATAAATAATCACAACATTTAATTAATTGTATTAATTATTTGTATTAGATAAAATACATAGTATAGAATACTTATAATTATTTCAATTAATGTATTAATTACACTATTATAATGATGAAAGGACACATGATACAAGCAGATATTATA
The DNA here is from genome assembly GCA_004026765.1 of Micronycteris hirsuta. Taxonomy (NCBI): domain Eukaryota; kingdom Metazoa; phylum Chordata; class Mammalia; order Chiroptera; family Phyllostomidae; genus Micronycteris; species Micronycteris hirsuta. The sequence goes on from PVJI01019942.1 coordinate 7,106, forward strand.
GCCCTTAAAATTATGTTTTGGAAGAATATTTAATGACATTAAAAATGTTCATCATATAACTGTTAATTTGAAATAAAAATACAAAACTGGATGTACAATATGATCTCATTTTTGTAAAATGAACCTGTATATGTTTGAATATATATACATTCAAAGACTACAAATAAGCCATCAAAATATTACCAGCAATAATCTCAAATAGTGAAAATTGTACGTGATTTAAGTTTTCTTTATCATTTATTGAACCTTCCAAATTATTTTTACAATAAGTAAGTTCTTAAAAAGAAAATGATTATTTGGTGGTCCGATCCTGTGGCGGGAAGTGTGCATGGTTACCTGTGAGGATCTCACATTAGAGTGAGGGCCCTCCCTTAAGAACGCCCTGCGTCTGATGCGGTGGTGAGGGAGGCCTGTCAGAGCGGTTTGAGTGCTAGGATCACGGACGTTTGCAGCTGGGTGAGAGCACTGAAAGCTCGGTCTGACTTCATTTGCAGACGAGGGAAATGATCCACAAAGGCACTGCCTTTCTTTACCAAAAACAAAACATCACAGCTCCCGAGAGACATCTGTGTTGGAGTTCATGAAAAGCTGACTGTATTTGTCATCTCTTCTTGTGTAACAATTACGACAACTTAGTTGCTTAAAACAGTGCACACTTCTCACCTCACGGTTTCCGTGGTCGGGAATCTGGCCACGGTCCCTTGCTTGCCTGGGTCCCCTGCTTCGGTCTCTCATTAGGCTGCAGTCGAGGTGCCAACTGGGGCTGAGGTCTTAGCCGAAGACCTGTCTGGGGAAAGGTCTGCTGTCAATCTCAGACAGTTTTTGGCAGGCCTCAGTTACTTCTGGGCTGTGGGACCGAGGGCCTCACTTCCTACCTGACTATTGGCTGGAGTCTTCTTCTTGTCCCTACCATGTGGGCTTCTCCAGTGTGGCTTCTTGCTTCCTCAAAGCCAGCCAGAGAAGACATTGACTGGCAAGATGGAAGCCATAATCTTACATAGCCTAATCACTGAAGTGACGTCTCACCACTTTGACATGTTCTGTCAGACAGACACAAGTCACCACGCCAGCCTACATCAAGGGAAAGGATTTCCCAAGGGTGTGGATACCAGGAAATAGGTGGGGAACGTTGATGGCACCTTAAAGTCTGACAACCACACTGTCTCTCTAACAATCTTATAAAGGTACAGGCAGCCCTGGCCAGGTGGCTCATTTGGTTGGAGCATCCCGTACCCCCAAAAGTAGTGAGTTTGATCCCTGGTTGGAGCATGGATGAGGGACAATTGATTGATGTTTCTCTCTCTCTCTCTCCCCTTTCCTCACTCTCTGAAATCAATAAACATATCCTCGGGTGAAGTAAAAAAACTAAAATTATGGGCAGATGCCATGTTAGTAACACATGTATCATGAAATGAAACATGTCAGCCAGAATCTTACATGTCTATCTATGTGTATAGTCTGAGCTTAGTACATAGTGTCCAGTACCTCAATACATGGTTGCTTGCTCAATTTTTCATTCATGTAACCCATATTTAGCTTGTGCTACCTGGTGTCAGGTACCTTTTAGATGTGAGGATATATCAATTAACAAAAAGTTCTTCCCTTCATGGAGGGTGGCCGTGTGCTATACCAACATGTAAATACATAGTCTATCTGATACGGAGAATGAACAGAGACAGGTGAAGCAGAAGTGGTATAAGTTGAGTGAAGGGCAGGAGGTTACTATTTAGATGGAGTGGTCAGCGAAGACCTCATTGAGGGGACATTGAGCAGAAACTAAGGGAGAGCAGGAAGCAGCCGTGAGAAGGTCTGGAGAAAGAGAGAGAGCCCGTGAGGGCCATGGCAGCGGGTGTCTCATGGCTTTGGAGGCCTGTTAGGGGTGCAGATGACCAACAGCCATCTGCTGCTCAGGAGCCCCGGACTTACAGTGTTCCAGGCAGAGGTCGCAGCAATGCAAGGGCCTGGAGGAGGTTGGCATTTCCGAGGAATGTCAGGGAGGTCTGTGGCTTTCCTGAAGTGAAGAAGGGAAAGAGTGCTAGGGGATGGGGTCAGAAATGCATCCGAGTCCTTGCAGAAGTCGTTGACTTGGTTAATAGAAAATTGTTTTTAAAGAAAGGGATAGAAAGTGTTAAACAATGACATGTGTGTCCATTACAGAATGTAAAGGGAAGGGCATGACGAGCCCAGCCTCTGATAATCTTCTCATTAGCAGCATTCAGCATCTGTCTGGGTAGTAAATGCAAGTGGCCAAGTTCTGGGCCATTAAAATTTTGATGTAAACCATTAAGTCAACTTATGGGCTTTAGTTCAAAGGGGTTTGCCATTGTGTCTGTGAAAGTAGCAGCAGTAGAGTGTATTTATGCAAATCTAATAGATTTGTAATGAATAGTCCTGCTTAATAAGCTAGTTAGACCCTTCGATCATTTACTTGAGAGTGATCATAGATACCTTTTTTGAAAACTGTTTTAGAGTGCTCATCACTGAACTGTAATAGCACTTAACATAAGCACGCAGCAAGTACTAAGTTTATTTTGTCATTGATGATGAGGATAAAGAATGTCATTCTTAAAAGGAATCAGTAAGCCCTGGTCTGTGTGGCTCTGTGGGTTGGGCATCGTTGGGCAAACCAAGAGGTCATGGGTTCAATTCCTGGTCGGGGCACATGCCTAGGTTGCTGGTTTGGTCCCTGGTTGGGGTGCCTACGAATGGCAACCAATCATTGTTTCTCTCCTTCTCTTTCTCCCTCTCTTCCCCTCTCCCTGAAATCAATGGGCACGTCCTCAGACTGAAAAAACAAAAATGTGCCAGTGAGCCACTGACGGGAGCCGCCAAATGACACTGAGTATTACAGATGGAAAAAAGACTAGAAAATTTCTTTTTGGAAGTTTGAGACTTAATCCCTGTTTCTTGAAGCTATAAACTTGACCTAACCTGGACTTCACAGCACTTTCCATGGGGCACTTATATATTATTACCTCCTGTCTTTTACCCCCATAACCCGTGACAGGCCCTTGGCTCAGTTTATGAGAAGCAAAAGATTGGAAAATCCTTTTCAACTTCAAAACAAAGCAATGTTCAGTCAAGCAATAAAAGCTTGGGAAATTAGTCTTGAATAGTATCACTGTGCATCAATTGAAGTCAGATGAAGCTCTACATTAGTCCAAATTTCTCTTTTATGCTAATTAGATTCTCTTCCAAGGTGTAATTACCGTTTACAAATTGCTTTGCAGTGCAGGATGGACAATAGATGTTTAGTGTATTTTAATGTCTTTCTGTGTTTCTCATATTTCATTGACATTTTCCTATTTCACCAATGGATCATAGGACTTTCAAGGACTTCCACTCCCCACCCCGACATGTTAAAATTCTAAACAGAAACTCAGTGCACACAAAAAACTAGATGCAATTACCAGAAAGTCTGTAATAATTAAACACTTGATTGCATGGATGGCAGGGCTGGCCCATGCTCCTCCTTCCGCTGAGCGCTCTGCCTGGCCCCTGGGCGGGCAGAGTATGAAGCTTGGCCACGCTCTGCAAGTGGCCTCGCTCAGAGGCAGGTGACAGCTGACCCCTGAATGACACATTTGAAATGCCCAGGTGCACTTATACATGGATCTTTTTCATGAATACTGCCAATGTATTTTCTCTGATGATTTCTTAATGTCATTTCCTTTTCCCTAGCTTCCTTTATTCTGAGCATACAGTATGTGATACATATCATATACAATATGCGTTCATGGACTGTTTAGGTTGTCTCTAAGGCTTCCAGTCAACAGTGGGCTATTAGTAATTAAGTTCTGGTGCCGTCAAAAAGTTACACGGGCATTTTCCACTTTGAGGGGGTTGGTGCCCTTGACCCCAGTGTAGGTCAGGGGCCAACTGTACATCAGTCTAAGAAACCCAACATGTTGGCCCTGCTCCCAGCCGTGTTTCTCAGCTCTGTACCGTTTCAGAAGGATAAGAATGACATGGAAAAGACTTCAAGTTTGTGAGCCTGGTGTGGGACATTTTAGGGAAGGGTGTAAATTTTGTGGCCAAAGTAAGAAGCCCGTCTACTTTTCCACAGTAAGAATAAGCTGCCCAGAAAGCAGTGAAATTCTTTTTTGGGTAGTTGGCACATTCTAGATCTTCTGCCTGGAATACTGTTTCTTCCTCTTCATCTTAGTTACTCCACTTCTTCCTTTGGATTGTATCTAATACATTCCTCCCCAGGAAAGCCCTCCCTTCCCTCTGCCTGGCCCAGGGCTGTGCACTGGCCCAGGCCCTGCCAGTGGCCTCTCCCTCCCTGGGTGCATCAAGGTCAAGTGTTTCCTCCCATTCATGTGCGTGTCTGACTAAAGTCTGCTCTCCATCCCACCGTTCACCACAGCTTATACTTACGACTGTACAGCACAGTGTCAAGGGCAACCCCTGCCTCTGGGTTTGCTCGCCAGTATATCTTCAGACATAAATTATATATATATAAAAAATAGCACAGTGCCTGGCACAGAGGAGGGAAGAAGTGCTCGAGGAACACCTGTTGCCACGGGCATTGCTGGAGGAAATGTTTCAGAACCATTGCTTTGCCCCTCGCTGCTCAGGAGGCCAGCCTCAGGGGCAGTCTGATGTTCCACAGGGCTCTGCTTGTCCATCTCTAAACAACTCAGTGCGTGGCCCATGATGCTCTGAAAAGCATCCTTCCCAAAGGGTCAGGCAACCTGTAATCCTCTCTTAGTTCTTCTGTTACTGAGCTATCAGACTTTAGGCAAGCCATTTAATGTCTTTATGTGTCGTCCTTTGTAAAATGGGATTGTCAATACCTGCTCTATTCACCTTACCAAAGTACCCTTTTATACAAAGAACACTAAAGGTCCTGATCACATTATTGTGATCCAGATATTATCAAGTAAGAAGGGGTGGGTCATAGGTAATTCCTGACTCCCAATACACAGTGGACTCCTGGAAATAAATTTGAAAGTTGAAAAATAGACAGTTATGAGGGTTACTTTTCCAGAGAACTAAAGCTGTATTTTAACATTGCTACTACTGGTTCAGTACATGGTGCCTCTCTTTGATTCAGATATCCCACGAAGTGAGTGAGACCTGCACGTGTGTCTGGCCCAGAAGGCCCCGCCCCCTCCTGCCTCTTCATCACAGCGACCAAGGTGTTTACTAATCCTTAGGGAGCTCTGGGTACCTGGGAACAGGTGTAGGAAAAAGGGGATCTGTTTTTTTCCACCGTGGAAGATTGCAAAAATGACTTTAATTCTTTACTTTTCCTTATAGTTGTAAAAGTTCCCATGTAATTTTATAGAGCTCTCCCAGTTTGCCTTTAGGTTTAACCATATATATTAGTCAAGGTTTTCCAGAGAACTATATAGGAAGGGGGTGGGGGAAGAGAGAGAGATTATAAGGAATTGGATCACATGACTATAAAGGCAGATGAACCCCTAGATCTGCAGTCAGCAAGCTGGAGACACAGGAGAACTGGCGGTGTGGTTCCAGGCTGAATACCGGCAGGTTTGACATCAGGAAGAGCTGAAGTCTCAGTTCCAGTCTGGAAGGCAGAGGGAAAAAAAAACAATGTCCAACTTGGAAGGCAGTCAGGGAGGGCCAGCTATTTTATTTTATTTTTTATTGTTGACACTATTGCAGATGTCCTCCACTGCCCCTTTGTCCCTTTCCACCCACCCCGCTCCTCCAGCCCCCATCCTTCACCACGTTGTTGTCTGTGTCCATCTAGTCCCTTCCAGTCCCCCAGGATTTTTGTTTTATTCAGGGCTTCAGCTGATTGGATGAAGCCCGTCCTTGTTAGGGAGGGTCATCTGCTTCACTCATCTTCCAATTGAAATGCTAATCTCATCCAGAACACCTTCACAGCCACACCAGAATAATTCTGAACAAATGTCTGAGCACCCCGCTGCTCAATCAACTTGACATGTAAAACCAGCCATCAGAACGCGTGATTTGCTTTGAGCCTTGGGATGTTAGTGAATGTGATACAAGCAGAGCCTTGGAAGACCCTTGGCATAGTGAGCTAGTTTGCCTTCTGAGCCTCTGCCTCCCTGTGAGAACATCCCCGGGCTCATGGGCTAGCTGACGCGAGGCACGGAGAGTAGAGCTGAGTCCTTCCAGTCTGAGGCCATCCTAGGTCAGTGGGCAGCCAGCTGACCCCCTGGCCAGCCAAGGTGAGTAGAGCCTCTCAGCATAGCCCCTGCCTGCCTCGGCAAGGAAACGTCACCGTGACATGCCACTGAGGTTCTGTGCTTGTTCATGGCAGGGCCCTTTTGGCAAGCAATAGCTGATACATGGTAAGAGCCCATGTAAGTGTGACCCTGACGTTCACACGTGGTCTTGACCAAACTCTCCAACCGATTGCCTATTCAGTGTGCCACGTGATTACAAACTCTGGTGTCTGCGTCTAGGTTCCTACCCAAGAGGGGCATCCCCACCTAACAGCTTGCCTCCTGTAGTCATAAAGGCTGCTGCTGCCCACACTTCCCTCCCTCCTCCTGACTGACCATGTGGCCCCGCAGGCTGTGGCGGCCCCTCTTCTCTTGGAAACTGTAGGGAGATAGTCAACTCTTTTTTTCAGAGATAGTTGTCTCTGCATCTGTCACCTTACCATACCTGATCAAAACAAGTCCCAGGAGCAAATCTTGAAACGTGGGGAATGCAACCTTAGTACAACCGGAAGGAGAAATGGGATGCTTGTGGCCCACCCTACTGGCTAACACCCTTGGTTCGCACTTGCCTCCGGGCACACTGCCTGATTTTGCCGCACATTTGCATCAATCTGTGGCTTCAGTTCACCACACCTGGCAGGAGAAGGCTGATGATTCCGTTGGGAGAAGTGGCCCCTTTAGTCACATTGCTTTCTTGACTTTTTCTTGTAACTGAAAGCACTATATCTATTAGCTTTTGGTTCTGTGAAGCTTTTGGTTCGGCTATCTAATACTACATAGGTCTTAAGACCCAGATCTCATACTGGCATCTTCACAAAACCATGTTGCCAAGAACTTAACATTTCATTTTAATACAAAAGAAGAAATATAATATTCAGACTCCCAGTGTCTAATGGCCAGAAGTCTAAGGTTTTTTCCATATCGGTTGAGAGAGCACTGGCAAACATTGAATACTGATGAAACAGAAATTCGTGATGCAAGACTATGACATTTCTCTAAGCTTTAAGCCAGACTGCGAAATCTGCACAATCGATGTTGAGTTTGGGGGGCAGTGGGGGCAAAAATCTCCACAGGCTCATTCCAGAACCCCCACTGCAGTAGAGATCTCAGAACCCCTCGGGACACACATTCCCAAAGGCAGAGCAGTGAGCAAGCCCGCTGTCTGTCCACAGAAGAGAGTGCTCTCGAATGCTTGGCCACACTCCCGGTCTGCACAGGAACCTCCTTCAGCCTGGCTGGTTTTGCACGGTGCATGCTGCACATGCATCCTCATGGTAAAGACACCACTGGGGAGAGTTGGGCCGTGCAACGCTTTCCCTTCCCAGCTCCTGCAGGCTGGCCCGTGCTGCTCCGGAGTCCCCCACAGCCCCAGCATCTGGTCTCCTTCTGCGAGGCATCTGCTCTGCTGGAAGACTAGGAGGCCAGGGAAAGCGGAGATAGAATTGGATCCAGAGGGCCCTAATTCTTAGGGGAAAAGCCACATGACCTTGGCCTGGTGGATCTGTTCAGGAGAGGCTGAAGCAGAGACCCCGTGGCTTTCTGTAAGAAGTTTGGACAAACAGTGATGATGCTGTTGGAAGAAAAGCTTCTGAACACTGCGAAAATCCATACTGTAAACAAAAGAAGCCTTTTGTATGCTTTGAATGCCCCCTACCAAGTGTACTCAATAGATAACTCCATGCTGCTCTGCTCACCCAAAAATGAAATGGCTGGAATTTTTAATACCGTTGCTGAGAGTTCCTGTGAGGGTTGATGTACACATTCTCCTACGTTCAAAGCCATTTTCCTCTAATTGTTTTTAATTTTTTTTCCTGTTGTTAGTATCTTTCAGACACGCATTGGCAGATAACTTTCCCGAGAGGGAATAGGAAAGAATAAAATTTCACAATTTAATCTCTGTAAAAAGATAAGAAAAAAAGTCAGAACATCTTAATTCAGTGGTTGCTTTTTCTAGTTCATACATGTTAATATCTAAATAATGTCCAGAAGTATGCTATCTTACATTTACAAAGCTGGACTACAAATCAAAAACATTAAAAAAAATTTGTTATTAATACTCTTAGAAACAGTGGATGGGAAATTTCTGGTCTTCTGTAGCGCAGAGTTTCCAAATTACCCAACAAACCAACAACAGAGCCTAGCATGACTGATGAGGAATATGAAGGGTTTTTGTGTGTGTCAGAAGCACTTACCATGGAGTGAGGTTAGGTTGGACCGAATGGCTTGCTTCCCTCTCCAAACTCCTATGGCGAAGCCTGTCCCCTACTGTGATGGCATTTGAATATGGGGGCTTTGGGACGTAACTGAGTCTAGATGAAGCCTTCAGGCTGTGCCCTCATACTGGGCTTAGTGCCTTTATGAGAAGAGAAAGAGACAGGAGAGCACCCTTCCCCTGCACACATGCACAAAATAGATTATGTGAGCATATGGGGAGGTGACAGCTGTCCTCAGTCTGGGAAGGGGTGCCTCAGCAAGAACCGAATCTGCCAGCACTTTGATCTTGGACTTCCCAGCCTCCAGAACTGGGAGCAACACAGTCTGTTGGTGAAGCCCCCAGTTCCTGTGTTCTATTATAGCGGCCTGAGCCACCTGAGAAAGGTCCTCACCTGGAGACAGTCCCCTGACTTCATTATAACCCTTCTTCTGTAAGGGAAGTGGCAGCTTAGCCTCAACCCTGCAGAAAAGATCTAGGGGATCTGAAAACCTGGCATTTCTCTCTCAAAGTCCTAATATTTCCAGAAGCAGTCATCTATTCCCTGGGCCCTTATTAGATATTTGTTCTTTCTGATATCTTTTTAAAAATAGATTTTTAGATCACTTTTGATTTCATGGATTTAAAAGAGGGTACTTAGAGGAATAAAGTGAAAGGAACAGTTCTTTATACAGACACTTTTCTTTGATGCCTGAAAAATTACAGGCTAATTAGATGGATTATGTTTTGATCTGCTTTTTTACAAATATTCTCAGGCTTGAAAGTGCGTTGGCTTCTAGAAAGACCTCATTTAAATCTAATGATAGAAACTCGGAGGGAACGCACTGCATCCGAGGGGCTGAGAGGTCCCCTAATTACAGCTGTCATGTCCTCAGCACTCAGGACTGCACATCTGTCTGCGTTTGTACGAGAACTGTGCACCTTCCTAAGCAAAGTTTGCTTTCTTGAGTGAGGTTCGAGATAACAGGCACTTGTCAAGTCTTGTGGTTTTCTTTCCGCCACTGGGTAGCCAGGGTTCTCCCGTTTTTTTGGTCCTCACTCCAAGCTTTCTTCATTTCCAGTGTCCTTTTCAGCATCTTGTCCTCCTCCGGGGTGGCCTCTCTTCTTAAAAAAATAACTGCTTCTAACTTTGTCCTGCTTTATCAGGGATTAGGGCAGTCTCTCGATGCTTTTTCTGAATTGAGACCTCAGTCCTGGTATGTCAGGTGGCCTCGTTCCCTTTGTCCTCCTAGTCTTCGAATCATGATCTATTCCTTTGTTTTTTTTTGTTTTTTTTTTTAAAGCCAGGCAGCATGTGACGGTGGAACATGCATTGGTGTGGGAGGCAGGGCAATTGGTTTCTGCTCTCAACTTGGAAACATACCAGGGGGTGTATGTGTGGCTTTGGGAAAGTGACTGAAGCTCTTTGGGTTAGGGGCAATTTCTAGGAATTACCATGAAGAGGTTTCAGATCTGTCAGCAAAAGCGATTGGTTCTGAGCGTGAACACGATGTGGGAACTGGGAGCATAGAGCCACAAAGCTTATCTCTGCCAGGGAACTTTTAGTGCCCCTTTGGGAAGCGAATATTAGAGTCATCATCTCTGATCCGGCTGCTGGTGGCCGTGGTCGCTGGTGGTTGCCACGTGGATTCTCTATATGCAATCCAGATATAAACTGGGACCTCCCTCTTCCTATGATCTAGATTAGAGAGGCATAACAGCATGCCTCTTCTTGTAGATGTTTAGTTTATGGCTTGTCTCACTTTCTTACGTGTGCTAATGTCACAGAGTGGTGACATCCTTGGAGAAGGCAGGGAGCGGGGAGAAACCCCAAGGTGGAACTGAAGATTAAAGCAGGCAGGCCTACCTGTGAAGGGAGGAGCTGCCAGAGGAGAGAGATTGCCCCAGGCAGACAAGCAGCTTATGACTCAGCAGAAGGGAGCTTGTACAGAGCATGCGTGAGCAGTGCGGGCTGGACACCCTGCCCCCGGGTGATGGAGATTTTGCGCTCTTACGTGACTTGGTGGCCGAAAGAGGGGCAAAGGCAAGCAAGCCGACATGGCCGTCATTGATTACAAAGGTGGATATTCTCACTGGCACATGTAGGATTTTGGGAGAGGACTTTTAAACCGAAGGGGGACAGAAACCTCTCTCTTGCTTTGCCCTGCACGGGCAGGGGTGGCAGCCACCGGGAGTGGCCGCCGCCAGGACTGCTTGGGGCTCAGGCCCTGCACGGTTGGAAGCCAGCTCCTGGCGGCAAGGCCCCGTGCTGGGATGCCAGCCTGTGGGATGCTATCACGCAGGGCTGCGCGGCACACGGGTCCTGGACTGCTTCCGCTCTCTCGCCCTAAGCAGTGCCCTGAGGAGTATAGCAGCACTCCGAGGCATGAGCTGGGAAGTTCCTTGTGGATGGAGTTTCCATTGCATGACCATCTGGAGTGATCTGGCAGCGCACCCCAGACCCTGAGAGAGGGAGAGAGCTGCTGCAAGGTGATGGTGACTATGGTACCCAAGAGACAGAGAGCCTGGAGCTGGAGAGACGAGGCCCCTTTGAGTAATGACCTTGGGCTGCTGGTAAGCAATAACGGGACTTCTGGTTGTGGATTTGGTCTTGAATTTTCCTGGGGGAGGCTGGTTTTCTGTGCTCTGACCGAGAAGTCGGCTCGGTCAGCTTGGAGCAGGAATGCTTCCAGCCCCCTTGAATTGGGAATTCTGTTAGTAACCTATTTTTCCCCCCACAAATTTCTGTGTTTGTATATGCATGGCGATAAGCAGCCAGACCCCATGCTGCCTGGTTACACTTACTGTTCCACATTGTATCAGCCCAGGTATAAAATCCCACCTCTTCTTTGCTTTCCACATAAAACCACACTCATCCAAGGCCAGATGCATGCAGTTTTGAAGAAGACTTAAGGAGTGATTACATTTCAGAAATGCAGACAACTTCTAGGTGACTATTAGATGCTCAAGTCTTCAATGCCCCCTCCCACCCAGTCTCTCCCTCCCTCCCCAGGCTATATTGTATGTTCCATATTTCTGAGACAGAACTTGAAGGGGTTTTTTCTTCAGAAGTGGAACTCATAAAATGGACGTTTGAGATCTGTTAAAATATGATTCGAGAACCATGTATTTTAGAAAGCTAATTTGCTTGTTCATTTATTCTTTCATTCATTCATTTGAGGTTTCTTTAACTTGGTGCCTACAGAAGGAATTATGAAAACAATACAGTGTTGCTACCTTCTCCCCATCCCCACAAAACACACAAAGGAAGGTGTTCCCCCAATAACTGTGTAGGGTACGATCCAAACCAGCCTAATCCTTCTGGAGACCGGGAGTAAGTTGGTCAGTGAGGAAGAGCCAAATCACACAAAACAAGTCCTGTAGTTTACAAGAATTACAACATTCTTGTAAAGCGTTGGGTTTCCCACAGTTTTTTCCAGTGAACATTGTTGAAACCAATACACAGAAGAAACATGCAAAGGAGCCTCTAAAACCTGGAGAGGGAGCCTCTGTCTCCAGCGAGGTGTTTTTCAGTCAGGAGCCCGGCACCTGTAATATTGCGGGCAACTGTGATTTTTGGAACATCCTCGAGCAGTTAGTGACTAGAATATAAATTAGGATACACACACAAATAACGGACTCCTTTTATTCATTTCCATGTTTGTCTGCTTGTTTAACAAACCCTTTACAATTCTGGACACCACTTCAGATGTGGTCCCCCCACCCTGCCACCTCCCCACCCCAAATCATCCAAGAAATGCTCAGATATTAGATATTAGCTGGCTGTCCTCCAATTCAACTCCATTCTGACTCTGTCTGCCCGGGATAGCATCAAACCCCACGGGTCGACTGTCCTAACGTTCACTGGTCTTCCTGGGCTGTGAAGAGCCCAACGTCCCTTCCATTCTGGCTGCTTTTCACCCACGCCTTTTTCTTACCTCCCACTCTGCCCCTCCTGCGATTTCAGTGAAGAATTCCTCACTCTTCAGCCCTGAGAGGGCTTCCCCTGTGCTCCCTGCTGCTCTCCATCCATCCTTCTTTTGTTTTCTACATGGCATTTTGGGGCCAGTTTTTACATATTATTGGTCTATTCAATGCCCATTTTTTTCCTTTTTGTTTTGTTTCTTAGAAAATAAGAAATAAAAGGGCAGGGCTGAATTTGGTTTGTTTTTAAATGTATATCTGACATCCTGTCTGGTAGGTGATTAAAGAATAGGAATAAAAATATTAAATGCTATGGATCACAAAATGCTTAGTTGTTTCTGTATGTAGTTATGTGCTTTTATCACAGAATTGGCACAGGCTGTGTGGGTGTGGGTGTGTGGTGTGTGTAGGTTATCTTTGTTTTCTTTGCATAGCATTAACCATGAGATGAATAATGTGGTCCGTGTATTGCTCAGAGTTCCCCGGAGAAATGGAACCGCTAGGATGTTTTGAGGTATTCTGGTAGTTAAAGCGATAGGGAGTGAGGGCAGGCTGGCCATGGAGCTGCAGATAATGTTTCCAGTATGCCTGCCATGGTCCTGTGACCTTCGTGCCCTCTGAAAAATGAAGGCAAGCAGAGGCAGTAACAGCAGGGTTCTCAGCCACCGCTCAGGGCCCTCTTCACTTGCTTCCAACCTGCCCTGGTTATGCTCCCGTTTCTACTGATGCACAGCCTTGGATTCACCTGCACTTGTAGTACTATCACTGCCTTTGGACTTGGTGCTGGTCTTTGATTTATTCCTTTGGCTTTGATGCAGCCTTAGCTAACCAGACATGACTTGGATGCAGCTCCCCTGCTTTGTCTACCCCACACCACCATGAATAGTACTGCCTGCCCTAGTTCTAGCTCTGGGCTGGACCTGCTCAGCATCCTCCATGATTTGGTCTGGGACAGCCCCTTTTTGGGTGTATGCCAGGGTGTGTGTCTCTACCAAATACTGCACACAGAGAGAGCTGAAAGGAAGGCTAAGTGAGCCTCTCATTTGAATATATGCTTTTCTAGGGCGAGCTGTTCTTTTTCTGTATTGAGCTTCACATAGAGAAGGGAAGTGCTTATACTGTGCCAGGCACTGTGTTAAGTGTTTTCTCCAGATCCTCGGAGTTGTTTTCCCTCTTCTGAGAGTAATAGTTGGTTTTCATACCTTCAAAGCCATTTCACAGTATGATACTAAGCACCCACAGAGGCAATGTTTGGAGTCAGTGAGAAGTTTTGCAAATGTCTTAGGAGATAAATTAGCTGCAGTGTGAGAGATCAATTTGCATGTGCTTCACTCATGTTCGTGTTATAGGCTTTCACTAACTTGATTTTGTCAAGGCATTGAATTAAGGAAATAAGCCT
>PVJI01019943.1:0-29992 GCA_004026765.1 Micronycteris hirsuta
GTATTGTCCTGGCTTACTGCACAGAGGCCATTTCCAGGCCACGGTACGTGGAAGGGGAACCCAAACAAAGCCTGGCCTGTCAGGGTGTCTATAATTTCCAGGGCAGATTACCAGAGAATAGTCTGCACAGACAAAACTCTAAAGCAAGGGTCAGCAAACATTTTCTGTAAAGGGCAAATAAATATTTTAGGCTTTGCAGGTCATATGATCTCTGTCATAAATACTCAACTCTGCAATTAAAACACAAAAGCAGGCAAAGAGAATCCATAAATGAATGAGTATGGCTATGTTCCAATAAAACTTTCGTTACAATAACAGGTGGTAGGTGGGACTTGGCCTGTGAACTGTAATTTGCTTCCCTCTGTTCTAGAGATGCTAGAATAATGTCCTCGATTTTTGCCTGGGTAATAATTTGCACATGAGGGAGTGTAAACTACTCAAGGCCAAGTAAATAATCTAAAAACCAGTAGGTCAAACAATTCCCAAATTCACACAGGACCAGAATAATGCACATTCTCAATAACCAAGATAAAAAGGTCTCTCAATTCAAGGGGCATCAGGTGCAGTTTTCAAAATAATATCACATTCAAAGTGGAGCTAAATTAGACTAACATTAAAGTCTGCTCTTGTATGCTCTAATAATGCTTAAAAGCAATCCTTGCAAGAATCTTATAGATTATAGGTGACTTAACTGTTCCCAAAGTCTGAAAATATTGAATGGAATACCAAAAATTACCAGGTATTCAAAAACAATGCAGAAATATATGACCCACACCAGGTGAAAACAAATCATTCAACAGAAACACACAAAGAAATGGCAAAAAGGATGACATTAGCAGACATGGATGTCAAAACAACTATTAAAAATATGCTCCATCTGAGAAGCACTTTATCTGCCCTTCCATTCTAAATTAAAGTTTTGCTGGATAGAGTAATCTTGGATGTAGGTCTTTCCCTTTCATGATTTGGTATACTTCGTTCCAGCCCCTTCTTGTCTGTAAGGTCTCTTTTGACAAATCAGCTGACAGTCTTATGGGAACTCCTTTGTAGGTAATTGGTCAAGTTCAAGGAGTCCATCATCACCCAGCCTTTATTATACAAAATGTTAAAGGGATTTATATAACACATGGAGGGTTATCAACAGGGGAGTGGGAGGCGGGGAGAGGCGGAAAAGGTACAGAGAGTAAGTAGCATAAATGGTAGGTAGAAAACAGTCAGGGGGAGTTTAAGAATAGTATAGGAAATGTAGAAGCCAAAGAACTTATATGTATGACCCATGGACAAGAACTAAAGGAGGGGAATGTGAAGGAGGAGGCGCAGGGTGGAGGGGAATAAAGGGGAGAATGGGACAACTGTAATAGCATAATCAATAAAACATATTTTTTAAAAAATATGCTCCACATGTTCAAGAAGGTAGGAAAAAAATATGAAAATGATGAGTAGAGAAATGGAAGATGTAAAAAAGTTGCAAATGGAACATATAGAGATTTAAAACACATACAACCTGAAATGAAAAATATAACAACTTGGATAAAGAGCAGATTAGACATTAGTGAAGTAAAGATAAGTGAACTTAAGGACACATCAACAGTATTCACCCAAAGCAAAAAGAAACTAAAACTATTAAAGTAATGAACAAAGGCCCTGGTTGGGTGGGCAGATGGTTGGAACATGGTCCCAAACACCAACAGGTTGCAGGTTTGATTCCCGGTCAAGGCATGTACCTAGGTTGTGGGTTTGACCCCTGGTTGGGGCACCTATGGGAGGCAAGTGATAGATGTTTCTCTCTCTTTCTCTCTCTCTAAAAATCAATAAATATATCCTTGGGTGAGGATTAAAATAATAATAATAAAAAATAAATAAAATAACAAAGCACTGATGAACTGTGTAACAATATCAAGCAGTATAACATGTAATTAAAATCACAGAGGAAGAAAGGAAGAATAGAAAAACATATGAAAAAATATTTTTCCAAATTTGATGAAGGTAAATAAAATCCAACTATATCAATAATGCCTTAAAACAATAAGGGAGCTTATCAGATTTAATGAAAAAATAAGATCCAACTGTATACTGTCTTTAAAAAACAACTCATAAAATGAAAACAGTAATTTAAAAAAAAAGCTAGTGTGGCTATATTAGCACAGGAGGAAGTAGTAGTTCAAACAAAGAATATTACCAAGAGTAAAGAGGTATATTTCATAATAATAAAGGTGTCAAAGAATCAGAGGACATAATAATCCTATGTTTATGCAAGTAAAAACAGAGATTGAAAAGATAGTCACATAATTTATTTTTTCATCCATAATTATTCTAAAATACTTTAACACTGCTCTCTCAGTAACTAAAAGAAAAAAAGAAAATCAATAAGGAAACAGAAAACAACAATATCAATTACGTTGACCTAGTTCACACTCAATGACATTGCCCAAGAGCAAATGACCTCATTAAGCAAGAAAAAAGTTTCAATACATCCAAGATGTTTGAAACCATACAAAGTATGTTCTTTCTTACTACAATGGAATTAAACTAAAAATCAGTAGCAAAAAGATATTTAGAAAAACTGAAAATATTTGGAAATTAAACACATTTCTAAATAACCCAAGGGTCAAGCAAAGAGTCAAAAATAAAATTACATGCCCTGGCTGGTGTAGCTCAGTGGATTGAGCGCGAGCTGGGAACCAAAGGGTCCCAGTTCGATTCCCAGTCACGGCACATGCCTGGGTTGCAGGCCAGGTCCCCGGTGAGGGCCATGTTAGGAGCAACCATACATTGCTGTTTCTCTCCCTCTCTGTCTCCCTCCCTTCCCTCTCTCTAAAAGAAATAAACAAAATCTTTAAAAATAAAAAAAATAAAAAATAAATAAAATTACATGATAACTCGAACTAATGAAAATGAAAACAACCGTGATGGCCAGAGGACTGCACCTCTCAGCGCTCCAACTGCAGAGGTGTAATGTGCCAAGACTCCTAGATGCTGCACTCTCAAATCCATCTCCACATTTGCACCAAGCCCATGAATTCCATAGGCTGCTTTTAGCCAGTCTAAGTGAGGCAAGAATACCCAGGCAGTTCCATACTTAGGAGATACAAGACTCTTCTCACAGAAAACTTTGCCACAAGCACTCCCCAGCCACCTTGCCAAACTTTCCTCCGAAATACACTGTTGTAGGAGATACTTCTAAACTTTTCTCTGCCTTCACTTGGAATCGAACCTATATCCAGTCTGATGATGCTCTCAGCCTCCTACAGCTGCCTCCTCGTTTTCTCTCACAGGCATTTTCCCTAACGCATTTCTTGCACGTCTAAACCAGTTTTGGTAACTGCTTCTCAAAGGACTCAAAGGTATGAAGACAACATGTCAAAATGTGTTAGATGTAACTAAATAATGGTCAAAATAATATTTATACTATAAATGCCATTAATAAAAAATCAGAAAGGTATCAAATCAATGATCTAAGCTTCTACCTTTAGAAACTAGAAAAGCAGAGCAAGTTACAGCCCAATTAAGAAGACTAAAAGAAATAATAAAGAGCAAATATAAGTGTAATAAAAACAAAAACAACAGGAAAATAAATAAAATTAAAAACTGTTTCTTTGAATAGCATTTAGATTTTCAGATACATTATTTATCAATATCCATAGTCAGTAAATAATATTAATAAATCTACATAAAACTTCTGTCATTTGAAATTTCACCTGAAACATGCCATGAACATAATACTGAATTTTGTCATAATAATAGACAATAACAAGTATTTCATCAGCTGCTAAGTCATATGAATCTCAACATGCATTAAAGTAATTGGATCATCTACCTCACACCATACAAAGGAAGGAAGGAAGGAAGGAAGGAAGGAAGGGATTCCAGACGTAATAGAAAAGCAAAACAATAAAGACATCCTTAAGAGAGTAGAAAAGAGAAGCCACAATGTGACAAAAATTATTTATAACACACATGACTAATAGAAGGCTTAAATCCAGAACATATAAAGAACTTCTACATAAGAGCAAGAGTGTTGACCAGGTATTTCACAAAAACAGGATAGCCCATGCTCAATTTAATTAGCGACCAGTGACATAAAATGCAGATTAAAATCACAAAGCACTACAAAATACCCACCAGATTGATTAAACTGGAAGAAACAGAAAATCACAAGTCTTGACAAGAACATGGAATAACAAGAACACTGCTGGTAAAAGTACAATTGGTAAAAAACACTCTGGAAAACAATTTGGTACTACCTTCTAAAGTGAACATACATATTCACTATGATCTATCAACTCTGTTCTTAGGTAAACAAATATCTACCAAAAATGTATGCACATGTGTACAAAGAAACATATATAAAAATGTTAGGATAATTTATAATACCAAAAACTCAAAAAAATCCAAAAGTCCGTCAATGGTAGAATAAATAGCAGTACAGTTGACCCTTGAACAACATGGGCACCCAAACTCTAGCTATCTCTTGGTCTCCATGGGGGACTGGTTCGAGGACACCCACCCCTGCAGATAACAAAACCCATAGACGCTCAGTCCCCTAAATAAAATGCCATAGATCAATGTATACAGTTGACCCTCTGTAGCCACAGAATCCCAACCACAGATCAAAACACTGCAGGTTTTTGTGTAAAAAAAAAAAAAAAATCCACAAATAAGAGGACCTGTGCAGTTCAAACTCCTGCTGTTCAAGGGTCAGCTGTATATTCCTCCAATGGAACATTAACCAGCAATGAAAATGAAAAAACCTATAGCTATACGCAAAAACCTGAATGAATCTCACATATATAACATGAACAAGCAAGCATTAATTAGGTTAAGGCATACATGCTTAGATGTTAAAGCTATTTGTAAGAGCCGAAAAAAAACTGCCATTAAAAGGAAGTCACTGAACTGGGGAGAAGGAACCGGGAGCTGACCAGGAGGAGGGGCTGTGAGGAGGGTTCCTAGAGCACTGGCAATACTGTTTTCTTCTACCTGACTGACGGCGACACTGATGTTCACTTTGTGAAAACAGATGAGCTGTATGATTTGGTTCTGTGCACTTTTGTGTATATATATCACATTTCACAAAACAAAAAGAGAGGGAGAGAGGAAGAAAATAATAAGGTCACAACACTTTCTAGTAAGATATCCGATATATTAAGTTAAATGCTAGGTCAAATGAAATATTGATGGCAAATAAGTTCATGAAGAGATTTTCAACACTATTAGTCATTATGGAAATGCATATTAAAACAATAACAAGATGCCACTACGCACCTGTTAGAATGCCTAAAATATTTTTAAAATTCATAATACCGAGTGTTGTCAAGGATGCAGAGCAACTGGAACACTCAGACAACGGTGGTGGGGATGCAAACTGGTACAGCCACTTTGGAAACCAGTTGGGCGGTTTCTTACAAAGCTAAACATATCCTTACCATATAAATTGCCAATCTCAGTCTTAGTATTTACCCAAGAGAAATGAAAACTTATGTACACACACAATTGTATGCAATGTTTACAGAAGCTTTACTCACAACCATAAAGAAAAGGAAACCACCCAAATGTCCTTCAACTGATGAATGGATAAAAAAACTGGTAAATCCAAACATATGGTATATTACTCAACAAAAAGGAACAACTATGAATACATACAACAATATGGATGATATCAAGTGTGTGTTGTTAAACTAACAAAGCTAGACCCGAAAGAACAGATCACTAACTGCTGGGGGCGGGGCATGTGCAGGATTGACTAGGAAAGGCTGGCATAAGGGCGTTTGGAGGAGGGACTGAACTGCTCTCTATTGTGATGATGGTGGTAGATAAATAGCTCTGCATTTGTCAAGACCCTGTACATCACGAAGAATGACCTTTACCGTATCTGAATTTAAAAGTAAATTTAAAAAATTTTAAAACAAAACAAAACACCATGGTCACAGCAATACCATAGATTTACAGAAGTATCAAAATGCCAAATTTATCATAAAATTCCCTCAAACTCAAGAATCCTGAAAATTTGTTTTCCTAATTTTATATATATATACACACATGTTGTAATACTCCAAATAATCACATACAGTTAAAAATATCTCAACTTTACCAATGAGAAAACATACTCAGAAAGAATAAAATAAAATCTTACCCATGGATATACACCTAGTAAATGGTGAAGCTGAAGTTTAATCTAATTTTATCTGAGTTTTCCCATGCCCATTTTCTTCCCTCTATACTATATTGTCTCTTAATTAAAAGCACTGGTAATTTCTCAATTAGTAGTGTTTTTCTTTACATTTGAAAATGTGTTAATACTTCCCACATTTGTAAGTTTAAAACTGATCATGAAAAAAGTAATAAAACTGATCATGAATATTTTTTACTCTCCCAGTACCCACATATCCATAAATCAAATAATTCTGATTGCTTCCTCCTGTTCCTTGTATTATCAGTCATTCATTTCACCTACAGATAACCATGCATGTGCATGTACATAAGCATGTATACACACATATACACACACACAAGCATATATACACATACATACGTAAGTAAAGATAGTCAATACAGTGTTGCTTATTATTTTAAACAAACTGTTACCTATTAGGTCAATTAAGAACAAAAAAATAAGTTTTTATTTTTACATTTACTTATTTCTTCTCTGACACTCTTCCTTTACGTAGATCTGGGTTTTGGCTACATCATTTTCTTTGTCTCTAAAGAACTTCCTTTAACACTTCTTGCAAGGAGGGTCTATTGGCAAAAACCTTCCTTGAATTTTGTTTGTCTAATAATCTTCATTTCTCCTTCACTTTTAAAGGATATTTTTACAGGGTAAATTATTCTAGGTTAGTGGCTTTTTTGTCTCGGCACCTTAAATGTTTCACTCCACTCTCCTCTTGCTTGTGTGGTTTCTAAGGAGAAGTTAGATACAATTTTTACCTTTGCTCCTCTTTGGGGAAAGTGTTTCCCCCTCTGGCTTCTTCGGGATTTTTTCCCTTTTTGTAACTTAAAAATATGCATAGATGTAGGTAGGGGTTTTGGCATTTATCCTACTTCATGTTCTCTGAGCTTCCTGGATCTTTGGTGTGGTGTCTAATGTTAATTTAGGGGAGTTCTCAGTCATTACTGTTTCAAATATTTCTTCTGTTCCTTTCTCTCTTCTCTTTCTGGTATTCCCATTACATGTATGTTACACCTTCTGTAGTTGTCCCAAAGTCCTTGGATATTGTTCTTTTTTTTTCTAGTCTTTTTCTCTTTGGTTTACAGTTTTCAAGGATTCTACTGACAAAGCCTCTTGCTCAACGATTCTTTCCTGAGGTGTGTCCAGTCTACTAATAAGCCCATCAAAGACATTCTTGATTTTTGTTAAAGTGGTTTTTTTTTCTCTAGCATTTCTATTTGGTTCTTTCTAAGAATTTCCATCTCTCTGCTTATATTGTCCATCTGCTCCTGCATGTTGTCTACTTTATCCATATTGATCATAGTTGTTTTAAATTCCCAGTCTGATCATTCCAACAGCCCTGCCATATCTGAGCCTGCTTCTCATGTTTGCTCTATCTCTTCCAACTGTGTTTTCTCTCTTTTAGTATGTCTCATAATTTTTCCTGACAGCCAGGCATGATGCACTGGATAAAAGTCGCCGCTGTAAATAAGCCTTGAGTGCTGTGGTGGCAAGGGAAGATGACAGAGCATTTCATAGTCACAAGATTAGGTCTCAGTCTTTTAGAGGCCTATGCTCCTGGACTGTGAACTTTCCACATGCTTCTCAGTCCACCTTCCTCCTCTTAGGCAGGGCAGAATGACAAAAATGGTCTGAAGTTGTGCATTTCTGTTTCCCACATGAAGGCTTGAGTAGCTAGAGTTGGGTATTTTCCTTTCCCCACATCAGTTAGGCTCTGATAAAACTCCAGCAGGTTAAGCTCTGGTGAAAAGTTTCTTGAGGGCAGGCCTTCATAAGCAAAACAGAACACTCTTATTTCAAAATACTTCCTTTTCCCCTTTACCTGCCAGAAGCACAAGAGGATTTTTCTCGACATTCACTGAAAGAACCTGGTAGAGATGCAAGAGGTAAAACAAAAGTGTGGGGCACTCCAATGTCTGGTGCCCTCTGGAGTTTTTAACTCTCAGAGTTGTCCACACTGAGCCTCCACAATTTGTCAATGACAGTAAGGATTTCCCTACACCACCACTGGTTCCCTGCAAGGTTGCTGAGAAATTGTGATTCTAGTAAGTTGTGGTTCTCTGTATTCTCTACCAGTCTCTCCAATTTTCAGAATAGTAATTAGCCTTGTAACCTCTCTTCATTTATGGATCTGAGAAAAGTTGTTTTTTTTTTTTAAGTGTGAGGATGGAATAGCAATTTCCAAGCTTTACTTGTAAGGATGTAGTGGCAACTTCCAAGCTTCTTACATGATGTCCCAGAAACCAGAAATCTGCATTTTCTTTTAAGAAATGTTTTTCTGCACTATAAACTTTTTTTTATGTAGACTAAGTAAACACATTCAAACCACTATTATATACAAAATTGTGTTGCATACTTGGAAAATTATTTATTACTTTTCCCTTTCTCACACACTGTGCATATTCTAATTTCTAGACATCCAGCCTAGATCAGACACTGTTCTTAAACATCTAAAACTTTTGACTTCTCAGTAGAAATCAATATAAAATTATAAAGTATAATCCTTGAAATATATCTTTCAAACAAGCAATTAAAATGTGGCTTACCATTTTGATGCCTGTGGAAAATGTCACTGGTTTTATAGGTTTAGGTTTCTCAAGTTGCATTTCCAATTGGGTAGATCTATCTTTATGCTGAGCCAAAAGCAGAGCAACAGGAAGATCAGAACTCTCCTGTAAGAAAAGTTAACATGCAATATAAAAGTTAAAAAAAACAAAACATTTTTTTTTAAAGTTTTAAAGCAACAGATCCATTATTTTAAATTATGCCTTTCCATAAGCATTTGATGTCAACCTAAATATTCACTTTATGGAGAACACTTTACAAAAAATTTTAACATTCCATAATAAGAAAGGGCTGTTTTACACTCGTAAATCAAAACCTGCAAAAAATTATTTTTATAAAATCCACATTAAAGAAAATATAATCGGGTCTTATTTCATCTAGCAATGCCAACCATATTTATTAAAATAAAAAAATTAGAAGCTAATCACAAAAAGAGTAGTACAAAGTACTATAACTTAGATCAGATGTTTATCTAAGACACATTCTTTGTACCCATGAATTCAGACCAGTTTGAAATTGTTTCCCATTAGATTTCACCTGAGGCTGTTTGGAAATGATCCTTGCTCTTTTTGCACAATGGAATGATTGTTAAGTACAACCAAAAGTACATTTATTTTCTCCTTTACTGACTTATTTTTAGAAATTAAGTCTAATTTTTTTAACAAAATGATAATCAATGTTTTTAATATCCATGTTGGTACTAAATCAGGGCCACTACTCATACAGATCTGTACATACACATATTAATAACACAAGCAAATTACTAATTCTTATATGTAGGATGTTATTTGTCCTATTTAACATGAAGTCCTATTATTACATGTAAAGCACTGTGGAGCTAAAGTCTAAACTAAATGACATCCTAACTTTTTCCTCTTTGAGATGTCAGCTGAATAAGAACACAGAAACATGCAGAAGGAACCCAGGAGCCTAAGATTATACACACACACACACACACACACACACACACTACTTTCTATATCTGTAAACAAAAATAAAGGGCATAAATGCATTTCTATCTCCTATATCAAGGTTACTTACAAAAATAAACGTATTCTTCAAATGGCCTACAAATTTTTTAAATAGTAACTACCTACAATTTCATACTGAAAAAAAACTATATTGCTAACATTTCATAGTATAAGAGCAACTTATAGCAGAATCTAATTTTATTTCCAAATCTAACAACTTAATAATACTTTTAGGCACACATGTGGCTAATGAATATAGTTAAAGGAATTGTTTTAGGGTTCTAGTATAGAAGTAATTCAAATAACAAGCCAATTTATTTCAACAGAATTGTCCTAGAATTAATCTGTACCTCAAGACTGTAATAGAAGTGCTCTGCAAGAACAACGTGTTACAAAGATTAAATCTTTTAAAAATACATGGAAGAACACATTTTATTTATAAAATAGAACCTTATTAAGAAGCAATCCCTTGCGACCTGGCTTTAGCAATAATGGAGAATGAATGAAATATACTATGAGAATATACTTGAATATCTTTCATATCTGCAATAAAACAAAACATTAGTAATGCATTAGTAGCAGCACTGCTATGAGTCTCTGCAGCTATTCTAGATTTCCATTAAAAATTTTATAATAAAAATGTAAAATTATAGAACACTTTAAATAGGCTATAGCCTAAAATATTTCTTAAAATCTATTCCTATCTTTTCATGTGTAAAAAACTAACAGAAGAAAAACTAATTTCCTTGGCTAAAAAGCTAAAACATTGCTTCCCAATTTATACTCTAAGTGAATTCAAATGCTCTTGCATACCTGGTATTTACTCTTAAAAAGTAGAAGTTCTTCTGTAAAAGCGAGACGATGTGTTCACTTCAAAAACCTGCTAATCAATATTTTGGCCTGGTTTCACTTTCACATAAAAGGCCCTAGCTATTAAAATGTCTTGGTAAAACAGCTGAAATTTAATAAAAATAAACATTCTAGGAATCTAAAACCAATTTTGATACTACAGCATACAATTACCTCAAATCCGCTTTATTCTACTTTAGCACTCAAAACTTTGGAGGCTGAAAATCTTTGGGAATGTTAAACTAGAATTAAGCAGGAGCTCTAACAACTACAAAAAATCTATAGAGTAAAATAAACTATGGGAAACACACATCCTCTGGGGAATACATAAAATGCAGATTCAGCCTTTCAAATTATTTCATTCTTCTTAGCTTTCCATTTTACCTTGAAAAGTTCCCTAACCTACATTAATTGCCTGAAGGTACCTTATTTGATACTTAAAGAAATTTTAATAAGACTGCCTGTAATACTCATTAAAAGCTTTATAATGACCATTTTTTTAAGATTATTTTAACTGACTTTAAGCAAGCCATCTGGCAAACAATATTTCTAATAAAAATCAGTTACTCCATTTGACAGCAATATTAGCCCATACAAAATTTCAGACATAAACTGAAGAGAATTTTCAAACAGGAATATAAAACGATTTACTAAGTCAGGACCTGTTTTAAAATCTTTTTCCAAAGTGGTTTTTTTTTTAAAAAAAAAACAAACCTGAATTTACAGTTAGGATTAAATAAATGAACTTTTAAGTCAACATTATGGTAAATACTAAGTCATAAACATTAAGACCATAACATTAAAATTGTCATGTACAGTATAATATAATGTCAATGCTTTACAAAAAGTTACAAAGTGACTTTCAGTACAAGGACCAAATCTAAAAAAAAGGGGGAAAAATTCTAGTAAGTAGTGCTTGTTGCCTAAATTAGACTCAGGGAATAATTCTAAGATTTGAGCTTCTAGGCATATTTACCAATGCCAATGCTATTTTTTTAAATAAAATGTAACTCAACATACACAGAAAAAGACATACAATGTATTCTTTTACTTAATAAGGATCAGGAGGAAAAAAATCTAATGAATTCTTTCGATTAGTCAATAAGGAATAAATCTGTTAACATTTTAACAAAAAAAACTAAATATTCAAAAATTAAAGTAAAAAAGAATCTTTAAAGTAAATTTTAAAATGGGAACCAGAAATTCAAACTTCATTGGTATTCTAAACCAATATGTTGTAATTAATTGTTGTAATGAATACAGTAAATTGCTAAGAATTATTTAACTACCAAGTTACATGATCTAAACAGTGAAGAAAGTATGTGCAGTAATGACTTGCAGGTGAAGAAAACAGGAAGTGGGGGGGTGGTCCTCACAAAAACCAATATTAACTCCAGATTATACACAATGTACAACAGTGGCAGTTTCACATCTTGCTTCGTGCCCCACTGAATTAAAAGGGAGCTTCATGCCAACAGCAACTCAGTGAGGCAGCAAAACGCAGTACTTTGAGGACTAAAAGAATATGCAAGTATAATTGCTATGCAAAGCTACCTAACCTCAAGATAAAATCTAGAAACTATATTAGATGAAACATCTTTAAAATGTTAAAGTTTAATTTCATCTTATGTCTAAGTTCTGTATTTGTAATTAATTCAATTGACTGTATAGAGGAGAAGCATTAGCGAAGACAAGTGTGTTCCTCTTTGCATAAAACAGTAAGGGAAAGAACCTTCCAATAAATAATTACAACATCAATATTTACTAACTAATTATTACAGATTTTAATTTCTCACAAACTATATGTGCACAAAAACTGTAAAACACAACATGTGTCATTTCACATGTTAAAGCCTTATCTGCCACTTAATAGTTTCAAGAAAAATCAATGGAAGTTGCTAAGGAAAACATCATATTTTATTTTATATGCCACTGTTTTGAACCAATTTACATGCCTCTCAGACAAAGCACATATGGCTTATGAAAATAAGCATTTTTTGTCTAAGCCTCCTTAATGTTCTTACCCCTACTTTTCCTTTACTTTCTCACCTATCTCTAATTTAAATAACCTTGCTTCCTCTCTCTTTATTCTTGGTTAGCTGGTTTAAATGCCACTGGGGCAAAAGTATAACAGAAAAATATACACATACACATTTACCTGATCATAGAATAACAAACAGTCTATCAACTAAACCGAGGAGTCAAGAGTTTTAACACCTCACGGAAATTAATTATTTGGACAGAAAGAGAAAGAGAAAGAGAAGAATACAAAAGACCTTCCTAGAGAGGATGATATTCTAGTTAATCGGTATCACACTGGGTTATAAGGATCAAATAATACATGAAATCTATGAAATACTTCATAAACCTCACTTATTATAATTGCTGTTATCTAACAATGTCAACTACTTGAGGAGCTAATTTCTGGAAAACACCAATGACTTGCAAAACACCACTTCTTCTTTTAATTACTTTTCACGCTAAAATATGAAATACAGTACCCACCAGAGCTACTATAAACTTCAGTTTGGAGCTGAAACAACTGAAAATGAGCCAGTTATTAGAAAACCAGTATTAATTAGAAAAAATTTGCTCTGAAAACAATGTGTTTTAGTCAGTAAGCTTAAAAACATGTAAACAATCCATTAACAGCACACTGGATTATGTCAGTATTACTGTCACTTCTGAAAATAAAATGGCTATTGACAATTTTTTTTAAATAAAGAAATAGAAGTTGAATACACCAACACAAACTGTAGAAATGTCATTTAAATGCCATTATCCAGCATAATGAATAAGAAATACAAACCCTGAAAACTAATGACTTTTTCTATCGCAATTAGCATTAATACGAACCAGTTCATCTAAAAAAGCCTGCTTATTCTTCTTTTTTAGAATCTGCTGCAGTTGTTCTTCTTTTTGTACAAACAGTCTTCTTTGTTCATTTTCCTGTCGTTCTACCTCTAAAGCTTCTTCCAATTCTTCCTGTTCCCGAGTCTAAAACAGAAACATTTATATGTGGTATGGAATAAATTTAGTAACCAGCATCAATCTTATACATCTTTGAAAGCATAAAGCACACTGGTCACTTACTGTTTAATAGCATAGCAATTCCACTTTGAAGGAACTAAAATCCATTTTCTTCCATGCAGACTTGTTACTATTAAAGAAAATGACATCTAGCACTAAACAAACAAACACCTAAACAACGTACATGAAGCCCAGTTGCAGAACTGCAGGAACTGTGCTTAATAATAGGTTAATTTATTTATAATGATTACAGAAAGTTTCAAGTCATTCATTTTAGAGGATTTAACAAAAGAAAATAAAAAATATGACAATAACAAACAAATAATCTCCACACAGAACTACTGACTGAAATGCTGCATTTAAAAGACTGGTTTATTTAATAGCAATAACTTCCCAAACATATAAAGTAATGAAAACTTATCACAGCACTTAGCTTCTTTTTTCCAAGCTAAAATAAGTCTATATGATCCTAGAGTTCCAAAAAGCATTCACTGAGGTAAATTTTTAAAGAATGAAGTTATTTTCTAACACGGGCATGTAAATTTCAAGAGTCCTCTTTCTGGACTGAAAGATTCAAAATTCAAAGTTAATATGTACACAGAATTAGCTACGGGTCTACTCATTCCTCTTTTATGAAGTTCTTCAGCAATACTAAAAACTTCTGGGCTCCAAAATTTATTCCAACTCTAACTCATATTTAAACATAGTATTATACCAAGTCTTTGCTCTTTAGGTCTTATGAATAAAAAAATGCAGTAAAATCTGAATGGCTTTATTTTAAAACCTTGACTCTTGCTCTTGAAAATGTTGTAATGCTTTTGTTTTAATTCAACAGAACACTGTGAATTCATGGCACCTGAAGGCAAATATGGAATGGGGGGAGAGTGCAAAATAAATTTGGGGATCACTAACATAATATAGAAATTAACAGAGACCTCAGACAAAGGAGTATTTTTAATGTAAAATAATATTTAAAACACTTTATTGGATTTTTAAATTTCATATAATATATAAACTCCCCCCAAAAAACAAAGTTCTCATGGAAAAAGATGTTTCACTTATAATTCAAACTCAGTATATCCAAAATTAAGTTTAGCATCCAGTCTCCCAAAGCTGATCACACTCTATGTTCCTTATTCTGCTAAATGCACACCTATACATATATCAGTCAACTCAAACTGAAATCGCAAAGTTATCCTTATTTAATCCCTCTCCCCACCCTGCCTTAAATTAAGTGAGTCACTAAGTTCTATTAGCATCTCTCTCTATAATTTTACAAATTTTTCCTCCTCTAGTACTCCTCTAGTGGAGAATTCAAACTGGATCTAGTAGGATGAATCGGAATAAACGTAAATAGTCAGGGTTAAAAGCTGAGGCAGTGGGCTGGAAAGGTGAACTACTTGGTTTGGAGGCCCACCCAACAGACAAAGATGAGCTTCACAATAAAGCACTGACACATAAGCAACTAAGTATGACAAGTGCTAGAAAAGCACACACAGGGTGCGGTGGCAACAGAATTGATAGAGAGGTAAATTCTTTCCGAGATGATGAAGGCAAGGAGAGTCAGAAAAGACTTCATACAGAGTGTTGTGGGCTGAATGTGTCCCCACAAAATATGCATTGAAGTCTTTTTTTTTTTTAAGCTTAAAATGTCTTTTTTTCAGAGTGCCTCACAGTGGGAAATCAAACCATCTCTTCAAATATCTTACTCTTAGTCATCAAGTTCTGCCTGGACAAGGGTTTCAAAAGACTAGCTGCAATTTTCTACTTGTGGGACTTCTTCTAAAAGGCATGTGACCTCTCTGTGGGCCATTTGTACATCTTCCTCCCTGGCTTTTCAAATGGCCTTTTAGAGTCCTGTGGGCTTCTGACAGATCAAAAAAGTCAGAGGACGAGACTGTGTGAAAGCACCTCCAGGAGTAGATTAGAAACAATGCTGTGAGTGATTAGAACAAGAATGAGTCCAGTAGTTTATTGGAAATTCCAGAAGCATCCCAGGTTCACCTTCCTGCATGGATCAGAGAGTTCAGAGAGGCCTAGGGAAACTGAGAAGAATCCATATTTAAGAGCTCCCCTGTACCAAATTTCAACCACTTTGAGGTTCACCATCATTTTCTCCTAGGCATAAAGCTGAGAAATCCCCCTGACAATTCCTACCACCAAAATCATCATTGTTTATTTATTTGTTTATTTGGTTCTTCAGATTCCACTTATAAGTGAAACCATATGGTATTTACCTTTGTCTGACTCATTTCACTTAGCATAATACCGCTGAGGTCCATCCATGCTGTCACAAAGGTAAAATTTCATTCTTTTTTATGGCCAAGTAGTATTTCACTATGTGTATGTACAACAGCTTTTTTATCCACTCATATACTGATGGGCACCGGGCTGCTTCTGTACCTTGGCTATTGTAAATAATGCTGCAATAAACATAGGGATATATATACGAGTATTCTCTCAAATTAATATTTTGGGTTTTTTGGATATATTCCTAGAATTGCTGGGAATCACTGGGTCATAAGGCAATTTCATTTTTAATTTTTTGAGGAACTTCCACACTGCTTTCCATAATGGTTGCAACAATCTCCATTCCAACCAACAGTGCACTAGGGTTTCCTTACATTGAAGTCTTAACCCCTGGTACCTGCCAATGTAATCTTATTTGGAAATAGGGTCTTTGCATATATAAGCAAGTCCAGGTCCATTGGAAATCTGGACAGACACACAGGGGAGAAGGCCATGTGAAGACTAAGGCAGAAATCAGAGGAGTGCCAAAGGCTGCTGGCAAACACCAGAAGCTAAAAGAGGCAAAAACAAAAACAAAAAACAACCAAAAAAGGAAGCTTCACTAGAGGTTTCAGAGAGAACATAGCTCTGATGATACCTTGATTCCTAACTTATAGCCTCCAGAACCATGAGAGAATAAATTCCTGTTGCTATAAGTCACGCAATTGGTGATAATTCGTTAGAGCAGCCCTAGGAAACTAATATAGGTAGGACGAGCTAAGACTGAAACAGCGTGTATTTACTTACCCCCACTGGAGAGTGGAATGGCCATTTAGACACAAAAAACTAAGGTGCAAAGACATGAATCAACATGGAGTGCTTGGTGTGGCCAAGCATGAAGTGTAGGGGTAGGGAAAAGCTCTCGATACAGCGGGACAGGCAAGCAGAGAGCAAAGACATGGAAGGGCTATCACACCATATGTACTAAGGGAATCTGTGCCATAATAAGGCAACTGGGAAGAATTAAGGAAATTTGAGCTGAGTTTAGAATGAGACTAGAAGCAGATACAGATCAACAGGGTTCAAGACTAAAGATAGGAAAACTAGTTAGGAAAATATTTTAATAACCCAAGTTAGAAATCACATAGAAGCATTCATTTCTAAAACAAAAGAAGAAAATGCTTAGCAACTAACCAGCTTTAATTTATTTTTCTGAATGACATCTTTGTTTTCCTTTTGGTATATCTCCATTTTCTTTTTGGTGTTGTCCAAATCCACATTGTTGGTCAAGTTGAAAACTACATCAGAAAGGAAACAATGACATGAAATATAGTTTTAATAAAATCTTAAGCAGGCAAAAAAAAAATATTCATCTCAATGACCTTAATCCCTTACAGCTCTATTTGTGTCCTTTTACCTACTACCTATTTTAGAGACTAGTTCTAGCTCAACAATTGTTTTCTGAACCAAATATAAGGGAACTGTCAGACTATCACAAAATATGTGTGTGCCATAATCACATTAAATTTGATTTTTATAGTCGTCACTCTAATTTTAAAAGTATACAAAAAGAAAGCTTAAAATTTAAATAAAAAGAGTAAGTACAGAATCTACTACACTGGTCAGAATCAATCTTCAAAAGAATCTGTATTCCACAAACAACAACAAAAAAAAATCCAAAAGGAAAAAAAAAAACATATAAAATTTATATTTTGAAAAAACAGGTTTCATTGGTACTCAAATGGTCTCCAACATGGCTAGTCACAGCTTGAATTATTTCCCATCTAGTCTAGATCTGGAAAAAGATGAGAGACAAGAGCTAAAACTTAACAGAAAGGTAAAGGATAAACTAGCACCAAAACTTAAGACCAAAATAATGTAAGAAAAGCTGCTGAAGCATGTTACGATAGCTGATAAATTTTCAGTGAACTAAACCTGACTTTTAATAATTCCAACGAAAAATAATTTGAATTATAAATGCCCTTACTCCCTCCTAAGTTTACATATATAAATCAGGAAGTTGCTATAGTACTCTAAACAAGAAAAAAACTCTTTGGTATATATAAATTCACATTATAAAGTACTGCCCCACTGACCCACTACTTAACAGTGTTTTAGCATCAGCCTTACTAAAGGATCCAAATCATTAAGACTATCCTGTTCCATAATTCAATTCAGACCTCCCTTGGCTTCCTCTGCATCTTCTCCATCCATTACTAACTCCTCTACCCCTTTTCCAGTTACTTACCACTGCTTCCTGCTGTTTATCCTATAAAAGGTTTGATCTGCCCTAAATAACTGCTCTACTCTGTGTTCCTACAAATTCCTTCCCCAACCCACTCCTTCTTTTAACTAACAACCATCTAAAATAGTTTTTAGACTTTTGGATTAGAGTCTTGTAAGATTTGAAAAGTAATATTGGAGGTTCAAAATGGAGCTACCCATTTTGTTGAGTAAGGCCATCAAACATACTCAAAAGACCAATCTCATCCATTTTTTATCTCCTCAAAAGGCCAACTTACTTCAGAACATCAAAAATTCAGGTTCATTTAGCTATGTAGAAAAATAAAAGCAATTCTCAATTGTATTATACACAATTTAAAAACTCTGGGAGACACAGAGAAAATGAGAAACAATAGCCCTCTAGCTTCCTCTCCAGCTTTTTCACTACAAAGTAGAAAAGAAAGTAGTAATTGCAGTAAACCAGGGAATCTGGCTAGGATGCAATGTAGGGTATTCTCCATAAAGTACATTCTGGCCCCAACACAAAACAGAGAAGGCTCCAAACTAGCACCGGCCTTCAGAAAGGCAACTGTGATCCATTAGTTAATGTGGTCTGATTCCACTCTCTCTCCCAACCACTCACAACTTACTCCTTGTACTTAGGCCATCCACTGAGCCACCAAATCCAATAATCTTTCACAACCTCTACCATCCTCAACGTCTACAACCACTTAATTCTGTTTTTTTCATCTTTTTATATTTTTTTCCCATTACCATTTAGTCCCCTTAGCCCCCCTCCCCCAACAGTCATCACACTGTCTTCCATGTCCCTGAGTCCTTTTTCCTTTTTGCTCAATCCCTCCACCCCATCCCCTTCTCTCCCCTCTTAGCTGTCCCCCTGCTCCCTATTTATGAGTCTGTCTCTATTTTGCTTATTACTTCAATCTGTTCATTAGATTTCACATATGAGTGAAATCATGTGGTATGTTTCTTTCTCTGGCTGGCTTATTTCACTTAGCATATAATGTTCTCCAGGTCCATCCATGCTGTCACAAGGGATAAAATTTTCTTCTTTTTACGGCCAAGTAATATTTCATTGTGTAAATGTACTATAGTCGTTTTATCCACTTAATTATTTATCTGTCAACGATAGGACTGTCAGGCTAAAACACTAAGATTTAACACGTCATTCATCTAATCCATTCTCCTTTGCATTCTACAAGCACCAGCTGCCAAATCCTGCAGATTCTACCACCAAAATCTCTTTAAAACTGCCCTATTCTCCAGGTACCCTGCCAATGCACAAAACCAGGATCTGTTTTCTTCTCTCTGAATAATTTATAATAATCTCTGACTTAACTTCCTTTCTCCAGGATCTTCGCATCTTACCCTATACATTAACCCCATTCATAATATACAGTACTGCCAGACTAATGTTTCTGAATCATACTCCAATCACCTTCCACCTCTACCATCACTATACTCCCTCTGTCATCTCCTCTTTTACTAGGAAAAAGACCATTTTTGGAATTCAGAACCCTTCTGGATGCAACTACTGGCTATAATCTAAACTAACAACCTGGTATAACTACTTTCATCTCCCCTTAATAAAGACCTCTCTTGAAACTAGTCAGCTCTTCATTTTCCAAATGTCCCCACTCCTTTGATCACACCATTCTGCCTAGAATGCCTGACCCCCTTTTTCTTACTACTGAAAATATACTTAAGTGTCTGCCCAAATACTTTTCCATGAGGCGCTCCCTGATCTCCCAACAAGAAATAATTTCCTTCTCTCATAATTGTTGAAAATATTATTTACAACTTATAAAAATCTTTCTGCTTTACATGATTTCTTTGTAGTTCATCTTGCACTCAAAAATCATATTTTTTACAATCTCTGTATCACCCAAACATAAGGGAAAAAAGGAAAGAGAAAAGTTTAATGATTATCTGTTAGATCCCCAACACTATGGAGTTGTGAGCATACAAAAGAACTTCTTGTTTTCAAAGACAAACATTCTTATTAGAGAGATCACCTCTACTCACATAAAATTAAAGTATTAATACAAACACTATATGATGAAATGATAATAGCAAAAAGCAAAGGTATTGTTATGTCATTCATTAAATAATATTTAACACTGTGCTAATTACTGAAAAATATTTATCAAAGAAATAAACTGCCCTCCCTTTTAATGGAATCAGCTACCAACTAACCTTCTAAAACAAACTTCTGATTATGTCATTTAGTTACGAGTCACTAAGTTCACTCATTGCTTCTGCATCTACAATGCCTTGGAAAAAAACTCCAAACTTATGTCACATTCCACATTCCTTTTCCCTCTCTGCTTTGTGAGTTCTGCAGATTCCTCAGAGCCTCTTCGAGAAGCAAACAGAAGACAGACCAAGCAATTCCAACCCGAGTAGCTTTCCCTCATTCGTATGCTTATGTGACCTCTATAGTGTGTGCATGTGTGTGTATGTATCAAACATTTTTGAAGTACATATAACAGGTGCTATATCCAGCATTTGACTTAATTACATCACTTAATCCTCCTAACAACTTTATGATGATATAGGTACACTTTACAGATAAGATTCAAAGATATTAACTATGTCCAAGGTATATAGCTAGTAAATGTTGGAATCAGGATTTTAACCTAGGCTATCTGATTCCAAAGCCTGAACCTCACCTACAATACTAGTTGTATTGCTTCTCTCAATGCCTAAAACCCACTTCTAGTCCAGTTCAGTTATTCCTGTCTGACACTTTCCTACTTCCACACCCATGATCAAACTGGTCCCAGAAGGCCCATCTTAGCCCCGACCTCATCTCAGAACAATTGTAGATATCCATATCTGACTTGCCTTTCTATACCCAATATAATCCCCAGATCTTCCTTATAATTCACTTTGCAGGTAAAATCTCTTCATCCCCAAATGCCCACAATACATTATCTAACATTATCTAATACCATTATGGTAGCACTTACCCACTTTCTTTACAATTATTTTTAATGTACACATCTATTTCACCTACTAGAGTGTTGCTTGAGGGCATATTCTAGGTATGATTCATCTTTATCACTTCCAGCACTTAAATTAAAAACTTTCAGCCCTGACTGGTATGGCTCAGTGGGCTGGGCATGGTCCCGCAAACCAAAGGGTCACTGGTTTAATTCCTACTCAGGGCACATGACTGGGTTGCAGGTCAGGTCCCCAGTGGGGAGCATGCAAGAGGCAGATCGACGTTTCTCTCACACATCAATGTTTCCCTCCCTCTTTTTTTCCCTTCCCTTCTCCTCTCTCTAAAAATAAATTTTAAAAATCTTCAAAAAAAAAACCTTCCAATCCACACCCATTAGAATGACCAAAATCCAAAATATTGACAACACCAAATACTGAAAAGGATGCTAAGCAACAGGAATCTTGATTCACTGCAGGGAGAATGCAAATGGCACCGCCACTTTGCAAACACAGTTTGACAGTTTGTCTTACAAAACTATACATACTCTTGCCATCCAGCAAGTCCAATCTTTGGTATTTAGCCAATGTTGTTAAAAACTATGTCTATACAAAAACCTGCACACAAATATTTACAGCAGCTATATTCATAATTGCCAAAACATGGAAGCAACCAAGCTGTCCTTCCATAGGTGAATGGATAATCTGTGGTACATACAGACAAGGGAATACTATTCAGCACTAGAAAGAAATGAGCTATCAAACCATGAAAAGACATGAAGAAACCATAAATTCACATTACTAAGCAAAAGAAGTCAACTTGAGAAAGCTACATACTGTATGACTCCAACTACATGAAACTCTGGACAAAGCGAAACGACGGAAAAAGCAGAACGATCAGTGACTGCCAGGGGTTGGGAGGAAGTAAGAAGGGAGGAACAATAGGCAGAAAACAGAGAGTTTTGGGGGCAGTGGAACTATTATGTATGATACCACTGGGTTGACCAAAAAGTTCGTTTAGTTTTTTCCATAAGATGGCTCTAGTAGGGCTTAGTTGTCTTGAACTTCATTCAAAACAATTTTGTTGGATTGTGTTGTGACAGCTGTCGTATCGGCGTGAATTAAAAAAAAAACTTATCAACATTGGTGAATTTTTGTGCAGCCATTTTAGTATTGAAGATGGAAGAAAATATGCAACATGTTTGGCATATTATGCTTCATTATTTCAAGAAAGGTAAAAACATAACTAAAACACAAAAAAAGATTTGTGCAGTGTATGGAGAAGGCGCTGTGACTGATCAAACATGTCAAAAGTGGTTTGCGAGGTTTCACGCTGGAGATTTTTCTCTGGATGATATTCCGCAGTTGGGTAGACAGTTGAAGTTGATAGTGATCAAATCAAGACATTAATTGAGAACAATCAATATTATACCAGGGAGATAGCCAACATACTCAAAATATCCAAATCAATAAGGTTATTGGTGAAAATGAAAAGTGTTTCTTTTATTTTATGGAAAAAAATCATACGAACTTCTTGGCCAATCCTATAATGGTGAATACATAATATTATACATTTGTCCAAGCCCATAAAATGAACAGCACCAAGGGTAAACCCTAATGTGAACTACGGACTTTGGACAGTGTCCCTGTGAGTTCATCAGTTACAACACACTTACCCGTCTGGTGGGGGACGTTTACAGTAAAGGAGTCTGTGCAGTGCAGGGTATATGGGAACTCTGGACTTTCTCATTAACTGCGCTGTGAATTTAAAACTGCTCTTAAAAATAAAGTCCATTAAAAAGGGGTTGGGGACCTTCCCATCTGTTAAGAGTTTAAGAAATATTTGTTGAATTATCACAAGAAGAAAAATAAAGAAATAAACCAATGCTAACATTTATAATTCTCTTTATAATTACAGATTTAATTGAAACGACCTTTATAATTACAGAATTGAATGATACAGATGGCAAAATAAGCAGATGTAAAATTATAAAAATAATCTTAGTTCCTTATGATATGAACCTACTGAGAAGTAAAGGTAATCAAATTGATATGCTATGTTGAACTCAACAGAATATTTAGAGAAATTTAAGAAAAAAATATCAGTTTATCAGCAAGCTAAGACAGGGTACTGCTGATTTAAACCTTCCATTAAATAGAACCTAGAAATGCTCTGGCTGGTGTGGCTCAGTGGGTTAGGCATCATCCCACAGACCCAAAGGTCACCAGTTCAATTCCTAGTCAGGGCACAGGCCTGGGTTGCATGCCAGGTCCCCAGCTGAAGGTATGCAAGAGGCAACCAATTGATGGTTCTCTTGCACATTGATGTTTCTCTCCCTCTCTTTCTCCCTCCCTTCCCCCTCTCTAAAAATAAATAAAAATAATATATTTAAATAGAACCCAGAAATAGGTAAAGTTAAATTCTAAGAGAAATCTGTTTGTACATAATTTCTTTCTTTTATGCTTATTAAAAACTTTGATAAATTCCAATAAAATCAAAATAATGTATTTATTTCATTTTTAATTAAGAAAGCAAAGGTAATAGCAATAACAGATGTGAATCATATTCATAAATAATACAAATCTCTACCTTTAAAAAGAAGAAGAAAAACAAAAGTGAATTACTATTTTAAAAACTTTTCAGATGAAGCAAGTTTCATTCATGCCACAATGAATCAGGTTGTGACATAATAGCCTTGAAGAAAAAGAAACAGAAGATAATTTTCTATGCAATCATTTGGCCCTTCATCTGGTTACTGGTGTAGCTCTGATGTTGACCTGTCTTTGGTCGAGTATTAAAAGCCAACAAAAAACCTATTGTGTTTTCCTAAAGATTTAATGTTAAGTACAATTTTAAAGTCTTTTTGACATCCAGAATTTATAATGAAAGCCCTCAGGACTTTCTCACCCTTTTAAAATAAGCAATACCCTGAACCAAAAGAATAATCTGTTTATTATGAAACTAAGAACAAACCTTTGAGATAATCCCCGGGGCAAAAGAACAAGAATTTTTATGTTTAGATTGTCATATCCACAGAAAAGAGCCTATTGTTAATGCTATAAGAAAGATCATCTTCATGCATGCCCTTTATATTGTAATTTCTATACCATTATTCAAATTCTAAAATTTTTAAATTTTTACATTTGTGATGTTCAAAGGACTCATCATGAAATTTATGTAACAAAATGACCAGTCCCCAATTTATATAAATCCTCAAACGCTTGTACCTTAGCCATACTGACAACTCTATTCCCCATTCTAGGCCTAACCATCTTCCAGGGAACCCTTCTACCTGTAAGACCAAGTTCAAACTTAAGATCCTTCAAAATATGGCCACAACCTACTTTTTTTTTTCTCTTATCGCCCACATTTCCACCAATTAGCACCCCATGTTCTTGACTCAGGCTATTAACTACTCTCAAACACTAATAAGCACTTTCGTGGGCTCTGAGAGTCAGAAAAATATGTTCAAAATCTGGTACCATTATTTACTAGCGATGTGATCTTAGGCACACTACTTCAGCTCTCTCTGCCTCATCTCCATATGTAAAATAGGGATAAAAATGTCTGTCTCCCTTAGAGTTGTAAAAATTATTATATGAGATATTATGAGTCCAGCTCAGTACAGCTCTTATTAAATTAACATTTTAAGTATGGTGATTACCAGAGGGGCGTGGGGGAGGTATAAAAGGGTAAAGGGGGAATAAATGGTAACAAAAGGGAGACCTGACTGACTGTGAATACACAATACAATATAGAGATGATATATTACAGAATTGTACACTTGAAACTTATATAATTTTATTAACCAATGTTACACCAATAAATTCAGTGAAATTATTTTAATTAACATTTTATACTTTTGATTAACACAGAGATAACCAATACAGAAATCATCTTTGAAAGCATGAATAAAACGCAAAGTAAGTAGCTATTGAAACAAGATTTTTAAAAGACATTTATGCCACCGCAATCAGAACAGTGGCACACAACTAAGTGGTAGAACCACATCCTAACAAACTTAAAGACGCTAAAACTAGTATTTCCCTCATTTCTATACTTTCCACCCAAAAAGACAAAACAACAGAAAATACTGCCTGTTCTCCAGCTTTTATTTTCCTGATGAATAACATGCAACTGCTCAAAGTCAGATTACTTTCATTTATCCTTGCCTGTTCTTTCCTACATCAAAATAGTCACTTGAATATTCAATCTCTAAAACACCACTTTTATCTATCACCCCTGCTACCTATGCCAAGCTCACACTATTTCTCATCCAAATTACTGTCATGGTTTCTTAAAAATGGTTTCCCAGCTTTGAGTATCTCCTGTCATTCCACATCTCTACCACACTGTCCCACTGGCTCACTTGCTCACAGAATGAATTCTTACCCTGACAGCCTAGTCTGTTTTTCAAGCCTCATTGCTGGTCATTCCCCAGTTCTGTCTACCTATAACAGATTACATGCTGACTCTCCAACATGTTCAACACCCTTGTATCTCTGTGACTCTGTCTTTTGCTACAAAGGTTCTTCCATCCTCTTTCTACCCGGTAAATGCGGATTAATCTTTTAAGATCAAACTCAAATGTGACCTTTTCTCTGAACTTCACCAAGCTATAAGTGTATTTCCTAAATGCTGAATTATTTGTTATTTATACTCCATAACATTTTATAAATAAATGCTTATACTTCATATTAAATTATAGTCATTAGTTTACATAATTTTCTCCTCCTTTAGAGTCTGAACTTATTGAAAGCAAAATCTTAGGTCCCCAGCAAGTGAAGCAGTTCACATAGAACAATTATTTGCTAAACTGAACTGAAGTTCAGAAAATAAACTGTAAGTCCATGAGACTAGGTCGCAAGCTTCACCAGTATCTTCAAATACAATAGAACTGCTCTTTACCCAACATAATCAGAATTAGTAGTTAATTACTTTAAAAATCTGTTAAAGGAAGGAAACATATATACTGCTGAGTACTGTAACTTAAAACTTATATAGTAAGGGCACAGTCATTTTCTAACTTAATTAAATAAGCCAAGATCTAGTCTTTAATTGGAGTATTGTATATAAATCATACCTGTCATCTATATTGTTAAATTTGTCTTTCAGAAAGTGGACCAAGAATTTGACAAGCAGAATCCTCATGGAGTTTTGCAATTTTTCCCAACCTTATAAACTACTTAACTAAATTACATAATTACAACAACAAGTACCACTGGCATAAGGTCTGGTTACCAATGCCTGCAAGTCTGGGTGTATAACTGAACTGGTGAAGGAAGTACAGAGGGGTTGGAGCACATCTTCTAATGGAGAGAATTCATCGTGTATTCATTATGTCCTGGGCAACAGTAAACACATTTTACGGAAAAACTGGGAAATGTCAGTTACCCCGATGAGTCAACTGAGTGGAGGTTAATTAAGAAAGCTTCAACATACTGCAACTGAGAGCAGTCCTTCATAAAATAACTTTCAAATGAAATGCTCTGAGCCAGTTTCCTTTCCTGGTAAAGGATTACATACGGTACAGCCCTAACATCCAAATTTGCTCTAACCTCTCAGTCCTAGCTCTCACTTCTGAACACAAACTTCATTTTACCTGTGGGCCCCAGGTTGTTCATATCTTCAAACTAACTCATCTCATAGCAAAAATGTACATATATTTTTAAATAATGACTCAACAAGAACCTTGTTCCAGGCTCAAAACCCCTTCTTCCCCACCTTCTTTATCCATCAGTGTCTCTCAGTTATCCTGCCTGCCTGGCTGGACTTGTGACCATGTATTCAACTTGCTCTGTGACATCTATGATTTCCTTTCTCTTTACTGCCTGACCAGATTTTCTGTCCTATACTTAATATCTATGTGTATAGCCAAATTTCTGCATATCTGCATACCTGTAGATTTTTTTTTATTTATCTTCTCAGCCTATAACTTAACTTTTCTACTTTGCCTTGCTTTTCCCAATTCCACCACCTTTTTAGCTGAAATCCATAGCCATTCATAGTTGCTAAGATTACATTCAAAGAGCAATGAACAATTACAATGAAAAAGCAATGGGTCCAAAGCACTAAGAAATCCCAGAAAAAGCCTAAATTATGTTCTCTACATAGCAAATATGCTTGCTATGACACAACAAATAAACTTAGATATCTTAGAAAACTTTCCGTAACAGATGAAACAAGATTTTCTGGGTTTCTCAGAGTTAGTAAAAAAAAAAAAAGTTAAAGGAATTAGAATACTCCATTCCTCAGAATTTTAAATTTTCTAAAAATTTACTATATATAAACCTTATCAAAAATGATCAATTTTATTATAATCATATTTTAAATAAGAATGTAAAGCCCTGGCTAGTGTGGCTCGGTGGATTGAGTGCCAGCCTGCAAACAGAAAGGTTGCTGGTTCAATTCTCAGTCAGGGCATGTGCCTGGGCTGCAGGCCAGGTCCCCAGTTGGGGGCATTCGAGAGGCAACCAATCAATGTATCTATCACGCACTTACGTATGTCTCACACATCAATGTTTCTCTCCCTCTTTCTCCCCCCTTCCCCTCTCTCTAAAAATAAATAAATAAAATCTTTAAAATAAACAAATAAGAATGTGGGTATAGCTTGAAACAAGATGATTGTTTGATTCTCTCAGTCTCATTCTAATTTTTATGGTCTATGATTTTTTTTTAACATTTCTAAGCCTGTATTGAGTAATAATAATGGCAACTTTAAAAACAACATTAAGCCCTGGCTGGTGTGGCTCAGTGTACTGAGCACTGGCCTGCAAACCAAAGGGTCGCTGGTTTGATTCCCAGTCAGGGCACATGCCTGGCTTGTGAACTGGGTCTCCAGTGGGGGATGCATGAAAGGCAACCACACATTGTTTCTCTCCCTCTTTTCCTCCCTCCCTTCCCCTCTGTCTAAAAATAAATAAATAAAATCTTTTAAAAAAAACATTGATATTTCTAATTGATATATAACAACTTTCAGAGTTTTTAACATCTCTGAAATCTTACATAAGAAAATGAAACAATACTTTCTTTTGATGGAAACATCCTCTTAACAAATCACAGCATGAACAAAAGGCACTAAGATTACCCTAACCTGATTCTAGAATAACACTAACTAACAGAATGCCACTTCAACAGTAAAGTGCTTCAAAGTATTCTGAAACTACTGTATGCACATAAGCATAACTGATGATAAACAACATATACCTTTAGTCACCGTGGATATAGCTAATAAAAATCCTGTTTTTAAAAAATCTGAATATTCTTTCCTGTGTTGACTAATACATTATCAACAAAGAGATGATATACACGGGTACAGCCTTCTTTCCCAGCTATAGAGTGGCATTCCTCATATTTTTTCCTAAGACAAAACATTTATTGCTTAAGTATGTCCTTTACTTAAGTATGCCTTCAATATAACAAACATGAGTAAATACAACAGAAAGTAATGATGGCAAACATCAGTTATCACAACAAAATTCGTTCAAGTTTTGAAATGTTCTCCTAGACATCTAAAAGATAAAAGCACACATTAGAACACCAAAAGTATAAGCATTAAAAACTTACCAATTTCTTCCACTTCTTCCAGGAAATCATTATATTCTCTTAGACTAGGAAAGTCTTCTTCTCTTTTATTGTATCTTTAAGAGAAGAAAACATTAACATATCACATAACTTGCTTTCAATATTATCCAACTACTTTGTTTATTCTTACTTAATTCATACATGATACATAGAAAAGGACTGCTTACAATGTAAACTACTGTTTTCTTGACACCAGGTTTGTAACTAGACCAGGAATGCTG
This sequence comes from Micronycteris hirsuta, assembly GCA_004026765.1. Lineage (NCBI taxonomy): Eukaryota > Metazoa > Chordata > Mammalia > Chiroptera > Phyllostomidae > Micronycteris > Micronycteris hirsuta. The sequence continues at coordinate 28,807 of PVJI01019943.1, forward strand.
TTCTTGCCCTGACTGATGTGGCTCAGTACATTGGGCATCGTCCCACAATCTAAAAGATTGCCAGTTCGATTCCCAGTCAGGGCAAATGCCTGAGTTGGGGGCCAGGTCCCCAGTCAGGGGCATGCAAGAAGCAACTGATTGATGTTTCTCTCCCTCTCTGTCACCCTCCTTTCCCACCTCTGTAAAAATAAAGATATGAAATCTTTGAAAAAAATGTTGTCCTTAAATTCATATGACTACAGAGGAGTAGAATCAGGAGAGAGTGGTACAATAAAAAATCCTTCTGAAGCAGCAAGAGAAAAGAAGACAGTTACCTACAAAGGAATTCCCATAAGACTGTCAGCTGATTTCTCAAAGGAGACCTTCCAAGCGAGAAGGGACTGGAAAGAAGTATACCAAATTATGAAAAGCAAGGATCTACATCCAAGAATACTCTATCCAGCAAAACTTTCATTTAGAATGAAAGGGCAGATAAAGTGCTTCTCAGATAAAGTCAAGTTCAAGGAGTTCATCATCACACAGCCTTTATTATATGAAATGTTAAAGGGATTTATACAAGGTATGGAGGGATATCAACAGGGGAGCAGGAGGGGGAGAGAGGAGGGAAAAGTAGCATAAACGGTAGGTAGAAAACAGACAAGGGGAGGTTAAGAATAGTATAGGAAATGTAGAAGACAAAGAACTGATGTGTATGACCTATGGACAAAAACTAAAGGGTGGGGAATGGGGCGATGGGGTGGAGGGGAATAAATAGGGGAAAATGGGACAACTGTAATAGCATAATCAATAAAATATATATATTTTTAAAATAATTACTTTATTGTTGTTCAATTACAGTTATCTGCATCCTCTCCCCTCCCCTCCTCTCTCCCCCTCTAACCCCACCTCCCTCCCCAGCCTCCTCCCTCCTTCCCCTTGGTTCTGTCCATGTGTCCTCTATAGTGGTTCCTGAAAACCCTTCTCCCCATTTTCCCCTCCCCCCTGGCAATTGTTAGACTGTTCTTAATTTCAATGTCTCTGGTTATGTTTTGCTTGCTTTCTGCTTTTGTTGATTATGATCCAGTTAAAGGTGAGATCATATGGTATTTGTCCCTCACTGCCTGGCTTACTTCACTTAGCATAATGCTCTCCAGTTCCATCCATGCTGTTGCAAAGGGTATAAGCTCCTTCTTCCTTTCTGCTGCGT
>PVJI01019944.1:0-30162 GCA_004026765.1 Micronycteris hirsuta
AGAGTTTATTCTGTCTACTTTGGTGTGTGTGCGAATTTCCTATAATACAAAGATTAGAAAGGGAGGGAGAGGAAATGGGGAAGCAAGAATTGGGGGCATACAGATGAGCCACTGAGTTCTGCTCTGGAGGAGCAGAGAACTGAGGCACTCGCTGCACGGAGGTGCACGGCCGGCCGGTCCCACAGACAAGGAAGAGCGATGATGCCGAGGAGAAGGGGGACATGCTGCAGTGACGTCCTGGAGTGAGTGGCAGGGAGACAGTGAGCCCACGGGAACGGGATAGGCGGCGCGCACAAGGCAGGCGGATGGATGAATGCCGTGGGTGCACGTGGACGTCGCCTGTGGCTCCGTTTTCTCGGTGAACTAGAAAGCGGGGTTGTCGACCAAAGTGCGGTGCTCCTGAGCAGGAGGATGGAGAATGGAGTAGGAATGGGGGCGTGAATTCTGAACCGAGAGCAGGGACACCTCGGGGGAGGTAGAGTGGGGAGCAACCATGACTTTCAAGGGATCCTGGTCAGCGTGGTTTGGGTCCATCTCCAGCCACAGCCGGACAAGCACACGCAAAGATAACCAATGACAAATGGTCCCAGGGTCAAGTGGAAAACCCACACACAACACCCAGACATCCCAGGGAGGGTAAAGGCTCCAAGACAGAGACAGGCAGATTCTGTGGGGACTGGCTGGACTCCAGCTCATGGAGGGAGAACATTTCAGACCTGATGCAAGAGAGAAATATTGATCAGTTGCCTCTCGTAGGCAGCTCGACTGGGGACTGAACCCAAAACCCAGGCGAATGCCCTGACTAGGAATTGAACTGGTGACCTTTCGCTCCGTGGGACGATGCTCCAACCAACTGAGCCACACCGGTCCGGTCTAAAAAGACACTTTCAATTAAACAACAGAGAAGTTTGTGAGGACTGACAAAATAAAATAAGGGTGTGCTCACCTAGGCTGGTCCCCACCTCCATCCCTGCCCCTGGGCACCACCACGTACCTTGGGGACCTCTCCCTTGCTGCCCGGGGGCAGCCGCAGGACCCAAAAGTTCCTGTTCCTCAGCAGGTTCTCCATGTTCTCCAGGCGCCTCTGCAGCAGCCCGTACTCCTGCAGCAGCGTCCCCAGCACGGCCCACTTGCTCTCCATGTGGTTCCCGAACTCCACAGCTGTCTTCTCGCAGTCGGCCAGCTTCTTCTCGGCCGTCCCCGTCCGTCCCTCCAGGTTTAGCAGCTGGCTTGCCTGGGCATCCACCTTCCTCTCCACAGCTTGAATGGCGGCCACCACGGTCCAGAGTGAGATCTCCGCCGTGGGCAGCTGGGGTTCTCTCATCACGCGGTCAGGGAAGACGGGCGCCCTGTCTGGGAAGGGCGGGAACTGAAAAGGCATCGGTCGCCGGGCGTCCATGTCCCATTCTTGAGCCTGGGTGCAGAGGGAGAAAGTGACAGCCTGGGATGAGACTCTGTGTGAGCGGGGACGGTGGCCTAAGAGCACAACTAATTGAAGGCCACAGATCCTCTTTCTTCTGCCAAGTCCCTGCCTCGCAGGTGCGCACAGATGTCCCCAGCAGTAGCTCAAGCAGCCACCCAACTTTCCCATTTCCTGCCTGCAGGAGTCAGGCTGGTCTCCCTAGTTCACCCACCTTGACCCTTGGCCTGAAATGCCACCTATGACCACCCTTGAACAGAGCAGCTTCTTTCCTCAAGGGCAAGACTTAATGATGAACTCTTCAGAGGGGCCTAGTGTTTTGTTTCAAAGTAAGAATTTCCATGGAAGTCACCTGGCCCCAATCTTCTCAGCAAACTCTAAGCAGCCGAGGGCACGAATGGTTACGTCTGCTTTAAACATGATGGAACCAGGGCCCGGAGGAGCAGCGGCCGTTCTCCGGCCCCTCGCTTTGCTGCCACCCCAGCAGCTCTCAGTGCTGCTGCAAGTCCCAGGGAACACAGTTCAAGTCGGCGCTGCTGACAGCTTCCCAGCAGGGCGGTGCCAAGGGGGACACCAGGGAGCCCAAGAGAGACAGCAGGTGAGCAGCCTTTTTTCCATATATTAACTATTGATCTGTATTTACAAAATGAAAATAGGGTTTGCCAAAAAAATGTATTTAGGGAAGGAGGGGACATCCCTAAATAGAAAAGAAGACCTCCCGGCTCCCTCTCTCTCTTGGGAAGGGTACCCCATGGCTTGGGGCTTACTGGCCAATGGCAGGTGTAATGACTACCTCTCCTTGCCAACAGGGACAGAAGGAGGTGTCATTGTCTGTCCTCCCTGTTGCTGCAGAAGAGGCCCTCAGGCTCGGCAAAGCAGAGACCTGTGGCTTAGAGGTGACCTGGGCAGGCCCGGGACAGGCACGCCCAAATGCCCTCTCTGATTGGGAGCAGTTGTGACAGCCACAGAGGAACACCCCACTGCCTCCAGGGAGTCACTGACGTGGGAGAAAGAGGACAGGGGCTCCGGGCCCACAGACCCTGCTAAGTAAGAGGCGACAACATTTCCATCAAAGCTATGCACGTGGGCTCATTTAGGCTTCTCTCCTTTCTGGCCCACAGAAGGCGACAAGACCTGAGAAGGGGAAGTTGAGGAAGTCACCAGGCCCAGCTAACTTTTCTGAGGTTTGCAAGTCTAAAGCTGAAGAACCATCAGACACCACTCATGGCCCAGACCAGGCCATCCATCAGCAGGGCGCTCTGGGGGTCCGACCCTGGGCCTCTCTCAGGACCTCGGCCTTGGGGCACAATTCCGGAGCACCCACTGGCTGCCAGGCGTGCCTGCACACTGAAGTCCTTGTGAAGCTTTAGGAAATGATGGTACCTACTCCCAACCCCAGAGCCGCTAATTTAACTGGCCTGGGACGAGGCTTGGGCGGCAGGAGTCTCAGAGTTGCTCCGGTGATTAGAATGTGCAGCCAAGTTTGTCAACCGCAGGAGAGAAGGCAAAGTCACCTCTCAGTGGCCCCGGCACACCCGGTGCAAGGGAAAGTGAATTACTCGTCACGCTTGGTGAAAGATGGAAATACATTTAACACCGCTTTCTTCAGAGCAGCTACGGTGTAAACCTGTGGAGGCGGCCCGGGTACTGCCAGCGAGCCTCCTTCCGGGCAGAGGTGAGTCCAGGCCGGGGTGGAGACGCGGTTACGGCTCCGCCGGGTCCCAGGAACCACGCGTTCCGGGCCGCTCGCCCCCGCGGGGCCTCCGCTAGGCACCGGCACTGGGCCCGGCCGGCACGCGGCCTCGGGGGCCTGCGGCTGGGCGGCGCGCGGGCCCGGCAGGCCAGGGCACCGGGGATCAGGGCCGGGCCTGCTTCGGGGCCCACGGCGCCCGCCTGCCGGGCGAGCCCGCCCGTGCCCCGACCCGCCCGGGGCCTCCGCTTCCGCGCCCGCACGCCCAGGGCCCGCGGTGCCCGCAGCCCCGCAGCCCCGCCCCCACGGCCAGGCGGCGGCGCGGCCATGGCGTTGGGCTGGGGCTGCACCCACCTGCATGGGCGGCATTCCCTCGGCCATTTCCCCGCGCAGCGCCGGCTCCTGGTGGCAGACCTCCTCCGGGGGCAGAGCCTGGGCCCAGCTCCAGCTCCCGCTGTCCAACCCCAGGCCCTGAATGCCCAGCTGCTGAGGCTGCGGCCGTGTTGACACAAACTGCATCCTGGGAGTGCTGTTCCCCGCTCGGGCCGGCCAGGGAGAAGAAGAACGGTTTCCAGGCGCCTTCCCCCTCGCCGGGGCCGGACAGCTCCATCTACAGCCCGTAGGAGCAAACAGTCCCCTTCGGAGGCGCTCCCCGCCCCTCCGCAGCCAGCGCGCCAGCCAATGGCTTCCGAGCTCCTGCCCGCCTGCGGGACCGACGGGGCCACTCCCTGGCCGGGGCCACCGCCACCCCAAAGTGGCCCTGGGCGGGTGTGCTCGTTAGTGCCCTGCAGTGTGGGATGGCCTGCCCTAACGTCCCAAACAAGGCAGCGTATTGATTTCTGCCAGTTCTGCAAATGTATTGGGCATCCCAAGGAAAATGGTGTCTGACCCTTTTGGAAGTTTTGCAAGAATAACTGTGTCCCCGGACTCTTTCTTTGGTCTCTCCCCTTCCCTCACTCCTTTGCAGTCTTCACCTCCCTACTCCCCTTCCCAGGTCGAATTCACCTGCACCAGGCCCAGGCCTGTGCTGTGTTCTGGATGATGGGGAAGTGATCTGGGCTAATGTGTCAGGAGAGGGCAAGACAGGCGCAAGGCATTTTAACAGCAGCCTCTTCCAAAATCTTTCAATGTATGTAGGTCGGCGTCACTCTGAAACGGCAGGCCAAGGCTGGGTAAGCGAATGGAGAATACAGGCAGAAGGGAAATTCCTTCCTTCCTTCCACAAATGTTTACCAAGCACTTACTACACGCCAGGCACTGCTGGGGCAGGGCTTGCGCTTTGCGGCTGGATGCACCTGCCTTTAAATTCCAAACTTACCAATCACTAGCCTTGACTCTTACCGTTGCTTAACTTCTGAGCTTCACTTGGTCTCTTCATATATAAGTGGGGGTGGGGGTGGGAATGCCGACTCCACAGTTGTAAAATCGAATGAGATGAGAACAGTGCTTAGCACATAGTCGGTACTCAACAAGGGCAGTTACTACCAACAGGTAAGTCCTTATAATTATCTTCAAAAGAGTGTCTACATTGTCTTCCTAAATGACTGTCTGGTTAAGACGGAGATCTCCAAGGCCTGCGGCCCGTAAGGAGGCAGGCCTGCGGCAGGACTGTCCCAGGCTGGCACCCTCTTGTTCCTCTGCACTTAGCAAACAAAGGACGGCATGTCCTGAGAGCGCCACATTCAGAAGGACAATTGCCAAGTGCTTCCTCTGTGAGACACACTTCCAGGATTCAGAGTCAGTGCCTTAGTCCTATGGTCAAGGGGCAGCACACGGCCAGCAGAGGTTTTGTTCACAGAAGGCGGCGTTTCCGGCCCTCTGTGGCCTGGCCACAGGCTGCCCCCCACGGTAAGCATGGTGTCTGGACATCCCATTAGGGGAACCAGGCAAGCAGAGCCTGAAAAGCTCCCGGTAAATGCACCTGTACCGGTGAGGTGCGTTTCAGAGAGCACATTCAGGCATGTGGATCATCAGCTGCCTCCCCTCCCCTCCCCTCCCCCCTCCCCATCCCTACTGGTGGAAACGAGGCCAGGTTAGTCCCAAGGCTGAGCTATGGTTTCAGTAGAAGGTCGTTAACTAAGTACTTTCCTCCTTACACAGTAGGACACCGCCGTGGTGCATCCACGTCACGTTTCTCCTTCGTGGAGGGTGGGTTTCCGCACAGCCATCCACACTGTCGCCCCTTGCGGCCGGGGAGTGGCTGCCCAGTTCACCGTCAGGAGCAGAGCTATCACTCGGGCAGAGTTTAAGTGCACAGGCTTCATTGTATTATCATCATTTTATAAGGGCCCAGCCTAGCAACCGCGGGCCACAGAAGCCGATGCGGACCCAGCAGCAGGGGGGTGAATGGTGGGATTAGGGGCCACTTCCCAGAAGGAAGACAAGAAGGGCCTGAGGAGGGGGCTGCAATAGCAGCACAGGCTGTGGAGCCCTCCGGGTGCTCCAGTGACCCCTGGGCTGAGAGGCTAGGGTAGGACAGGTCCTGAGCTGGAAGAGGTGTCCAGTCGCTGGGCTTGTTTGCAAGAATCACTGGGTAATCATGAGGCAGCTACCAAACTTACTGAGGAGCAGAAGGAGCAGCTGGATAAAGCGGACTAAGGGTTCAAGTACCTCTGCTGATAAACGTGTCTCCTGAGCGAGGGTGCAGGCTGGCCCCTCACTCTCTCAGGTGGGAATTGACTGCTTTTCCTTTCCTCACCTCGGAACTCCACGGCTCCCGCTCATTTGCCGTGAGGAGATGCTCAGCTACAGGGGGTAGGGGAGGCCAAAGGGGAGGGAGCTCGTAAATGCCAGAACATTTGCGTGTCGAGAGGGTCCATTTTCTGCATCAAGGTGACTGGGCGGAGGGATGCCCAGACAGCTGGGGAAACAGTTCAGGGTGCGTCCGTGAGGGTGTTTCCGGAAAACGTTAGCCTCTGCGTCAGTGGGCTGAGTGGGAAAAAACCCCACCCATGTGGGCAGGCATCATCCAATCTGCCAAGGGCCTGGCTAGAACAGAAGGCAGGTGAAGGGCGACCTGGCTCTTTCCTTGGGCGGGGACATGCATCCCTCCTGCCCTTGGACAGCAGCGCTCCAGGTTCTTAAGCCTTTGGACTTGGAATGTTACCCCACCGGCTCTCCTGTCTTTCCGGCTTGCGGGTGGCAGGCTGCGGGACTTCTTGGCTAATTCCTGTAATAAATCCCTTAGATCTCTTTATATCCTTTTGGTTCTGTTTCTCTGGAGAACTTCACCATTTCCCAAGACTCCCTGGTGCTGCCTGTGCACTCCCAGTCCTTTCAATGACTACAAGCTGTATTTGGGGGGAAAACCCACCGCCACCACCTCTAGATTCCCTCTCAGCTGAGTGAAGAGGGTGACCAGATCTGCTCTTCTTTCTTGGCGTCTCGCGGGCCTAACTGTACAGCTCAGCTTTAGGACTACAGTGTCATCGATGGGGTGGAGAAGAGAAAATGGCAGCGTAGGGACCCTCAAGCTCCCCTTGCCTGCTGGCATGTCTGCGGTTACAACCTGTCTTCACTCCAGGGCACTGTCCCTTATGGCAAACTCCAACGAAGGGTGACTGTTCAGGTTTCAAAGCCATTGACATCCTAAGTGGGGCTGAAAATCAGAGGGGGTGCTTCATGGAGAGGAGGGGGGCCGGGCACAAGGTGATAAAGCTCCAAGACTCCTTAGAAGAGGCACCACAGGTCACTGTGGCCATCACGAATCTTTTATATTCTACCGCTCTAAGGTCAATCTGCTCTTGCTAATGAGTTTTCAGCATCCTGGCTTTTTTCAGATCCACCTTTTGCCACCATTTTTGTTCAGACTTAAATGCCAAACACACACACACACACGCACACGCATACACACGTTTTTACTCCCTACCCCCCCCCCCCAACTTCTGAACGTTTCTGCTTTATTCCTGTGTAAAGTTTGGAGAAAAGACGGCTCTTTCCCTGTTCAGTTTATTCTCAGCCTTTTTCAAATAGGCCTTCCATCACCTTTTTCACAAATCTTGACAGAGCAGGTGAGTGCGGTTCTTTGGCTTCTCTTCAGTCCTTCATGGCTCCATGTGCTTTGCTTGTTTTAATTAATAAATGTGTAATCGCTCGGTGACGGAGCGCGCTGCTCGGCAGTTCTAACGCAACAGACACCTGTTTAAAACCTTTATGCAGAAGACATGTTTTATGTTGGAAGTAGTTGCAATATGTTCTTTTGAATTTTCTCAATGGGCAACCCTTAACATTTTTTTTCCTTCAAGATTTTATTTTTAGAGAGAGGGGAAGAGAAACATCAATGTACGGTTGCCTCTCACACGCCCCCCGCTGGGGACCTGGCCTGCAACCCATGCATGTGCCCCGGCTGGGAATGGAACCGGCGACCTTTTTTGGTTTGCAAGCTGACGCTCAATCTACAAAGCTACACCAGCCAGGGCTGCTTTTAAGTGTGGATTTGATGACTAAAAATGGTCAAAAATCTTTAAAAATAAAGTCTAGTAGTCATGCAGAACATCACTGGTTTTTCTAACAGCAACCAATCAGGTATGAATTCCTTGTATTGTGAAATCAAGCTGGTGATGATGTCGCCGAGGTCTCTTTTTGTTCTTTAGCAACCTGCTCTGATGAGGAGGGCCGGCCACACCCCCAGAGAGGTCAGGGAGGTGGGTGCTGGCCCTGGGACACGCCCACCTGTGCCCAGCCCGCACGCTGTGTTGCCGGTGTTCTGTGCGCCAGGTCTCCAGACATGGCGTCTGCGGTGGGCACAGCTCACGGGAATGCTGCTCCTCCCACGGCCCCTGGGGCTGCTGACCTAGCTACGGAGATCTGCCAGAACTTTCTCAACAGCCATTCCCAGAGCCGTATTTCCCTCTGAGCCCTGCCTCTACAATCCAAGTATGGCTTCCCATGGTGGGTTCAAAGACCCTTCATTAATCTCCCTGCTCTAGTAAAAGAGGCGAACTGGTCCCTTCCAGTCCAATAATTCGCTTTCTGTTTCCACGGCATTCTAAACTCGCGGGCACATCAGAGAACTTTAAAAAAAACCCATCCGGGTCCCACCCCAGAGGGATGAAATCGCGCCGGCCGGGGCCCTGGCACACACGCACGGTTCTTCAAGCTCCCCGGGCTATTCTAATGCTCAGCCAGACACCAGCACCCCAGTCTTCCTGCTCCTCCTCGCGTCCTCGCCCCAGCCCCGCGAGATCACCCCGGGGGCCGTTCTAAATGACCGCTTACCGCCTAAAAAATACGGTTGGTTGAATTATTCTTGTTCATTGTTGTTATCCTGATGTTTGCTCCTGAGTTTGGCTTTTAGATCGTTTTTCTTATATAACTTTTAATAACTATAAATTCAAAGCCAAGAACTGGCTCGATGTACAGAGTTTTACGTACATCCTTAATTCTGAATTCGGCTTGTTTCACCCAATCTCTCCAGTAATACGCCTGCCTTCCTAATTTGCTGTAACTTCTCACAGATGTAAAACTGGTCATCCTGCCCACGTTGCTGGTAGAAGTCAACACACGACGGAGGTCAGCCTGGTATCTTCTTCATCCCACCTTGTTTTCAATCTCTGCCCATACATATTTCTGTTTTCCCACTGCTTCCCGAACGGCAGTCTCACGCGGCTTCTCCCCAGCCCCCGGCAGGGGCCAGCGAGTTGGCAGTGAAGGAACCACCGCTGCACGGCCCTGAGTGAGCAGCACCAACATCCCTGAAGCTGTTTACCTGCTCAGCCAGCAACTCTTGTACCTGCTCCAGCAACACTTCCTTCTTAGCCCTTCTTAGTAATACGTTTCAAAGCACTTAGAAGACCATCCTTCACTTGCGCCTCACACCACCTATATAAACTCGGGAAAGCGTGCATTTCCCTCGCACTACGGACAAGAAACCAAAGCAAGTCCCCCGACTTCCTTTCCAGAACCGTTCTCATGAAAATAAATCTTTGTCCTTATTGAAAGCACTAAGAATGCTATACACAAGATATTTTACAGGACACAGAACTTAGGGAGAAAAATAACTACTGAATGACCCCGGCACCCTAGAACCACCACTGTTATTTTGGTGTGTTTTCCTATCCTTAAAAAACGCAATCATTGAAGAACAATAAAGTAATAAAAATAAATAGATAAATAAATAAAATCTTAAACAAAAACACGCAATCGGCCCTGGCCGGTGTGGCTCAGTTGGATGGAGCGTCATTCCATAACTGGAAAGTTATGGATTCTAAGTAACAGGTCTGACCCCCAGTCTGGGTGTGGAAGGGAGGCACCGATCAAAGACTCTCTCCCCCATCAATGTTTCTCTCCCTCCAAAAGCAATGAAAAAATATCCTCAGGTAAGGATAAAAAAAAATGCAATCAACTGCATACTGTGTATTTAAAACAAAATTGTACAGTTTTGCTAAAATCTTGTCAGTTTCTGTGGCTTTGGAGTAATTACAATATGGTTACGAGGAGAGACTCTTTATTCGGTAACGATGCTTACCTCTCCAAGGTGTGATCTGCTGGGTTGGAGAAATCACTCAGAAGGGCAGAATCTGGAGAGAAACCAGACAAGGAAAACAGGGCCAGGCAGCAAAACCTTAAAGTCCATGATTTCAGGGCTGGCAGTGACTTGTGTTGCCGTGTTGTTTGTCGTGCACGTCAGAATCAGGAAAACGAGATGAGGCCTCCGTGCAGTAAGCGGCTGGTTCCGGATCCAGGCGGCGGGCAGCGCTCAGCGAGGCTGGAAGCCAGTTTTAGCCCCTGCTCAGCTGCGCTTTTTTTGCAGCTTGGTTTTTACACTCGTTTCAAGATTTCACAGCAAATACTGGCTTTGCTCGTGAACAAAATCAAAGCCACCTAGCCCAGTGAGGTTTTAGCCAGTGCTTTATTGGAGCTGTAGCCTGGCAGTTTTCGGAGTACTGGGGCACACTGCTGTTGACGCTTCCCTGATTAGTCTGAATCTTTCTGCATTTAGTGGGTAGGTGGTCTTAGGGCTGAAGTAGACTTTTGTTTTGAAGAAGCAATTTGAGCAAGTTGACAAAAGTCTCTGTGTACGTGGGTATGTATATATGTACATACATACATATATGTGTGTACACACACACTCACACATACACACAGAATTATGGCCACTAACACACTAAAAAAACAAAACAAAACTGGAGTGGGACCAGGAAGGAAGGAATAATATCCTAGAAAGTGACAAATTACTCCTTCTGCAAGATACATAAACAGCATATCCCGGGTCCTTCATGCAAGGGACAATAACCTCTGACCTGACAGTGCTGATGAGGTCATCTTTTGAGGAACCCTGACACAGGTGAAGCAGATTCTCTCCTGTGCCGGTCGTACTAGAGATGCCACATTGTGCCACCGTTTGCCCACTGCCAAGTCACAGACCCTGGGGCAGGGACCACAGGGCCTTCCCTCCCAACTACAGCTGACTGGCCCAAGCGGAGCGCATAGCCCACGGACAGCCAATCCACGGGCTGGCTGAGGACTTCTGTGGCCTGGCCTAGAAAGAGGAGCAGGGCCGGAACCCACACCTCAGAACCTGAATGAAGAAAAACCACGGGAGCCGGAGCCACACGGTGTCACGGCACACAGGGACGTGTGGAGCTGGAAGTACAGAAAAGGGAGCGTGAAAGAACAGGCTGCGTGGGCGTGAAAAGCAGAGACCTCAGGGGCCATGTGCTTCCACGGAGCAGCTTTGGTTCTTGCTGCTCCGCTCCAGGCTTGGCCAGCTTTGCGGGCCCCTCTCTGGTTGGGCCTGCTCACCCCTTGATGGCTGCCACCCTGACCCCTTCCAAGCGTCGGGCTCTGTGCTCAGCACTTGCACTGGTGTCCCCTCACCTAACACCTCGGGGACACAGGTATCACTCTCCCTACTTCGCAGATAAGGAAACTAGGTTCACGGTGGTTAAATAATACATGTACGTTATGCCACTTCTGTTGATACCAGGACCTGAATCTACGGCTAAGTCCATTCTCCAAAACCATGAAGCTGTCCTAATCCTCGTGATGCGGCTTCATATTAAGGTCTGGTGCACTCCCTCTCTTTCTCCCTCCCTTCCCTTCTCTCTAAAAATAAAAAAAATAAAAATAAAAAAAAGCCCTGGCTGGTGTGGCGCAGTGGATTGAGCACGGGCTGGGAACCAAGCAGTCCTGGTTCGATTCCCAGTCAGGGCACATGCCTGGGTTGCGGGCCAGGTCCCCGTGAGGGCCATGTGAGAGGCAACCATACATTGCTGTTTCTCTCCCTCTCTTTCTCCCTCCCTTCCCTTCTCTCTAAAAATAAATAAAAATAAAAAAAATAAAAAAAAATAAAAAAAAAAATAAGGTCTGGTGCACTGCTCACCCCCATTCCCTCCCCACCCCTGACCTGACTACCTTTTGCTTGGAAGAGCCTGATACTTCCCCAAAGAACGTCCTTGGTGTACCAACGCTGCTTCCTCTGTAGAGTGAAGAGACCGGTGTCAAGGGTATCCGCCATGCACACAGACAAGACCCGTATCTGAAGGTGACCGAGTTCCTGGTCTGTAGGGGCTCTCTGGGGAAAGACTTGCTTTTATTCGCTACTCCTGAGCAGCCGTTGGGCAGCTAGCTGTTCAGAGAAGCTACAATATGGGGGAAGAAACGGGGGTTTTCCTGTGCCTGCTCAAGAGGAAATGTGAGTGGACATGGGGGGTCTCCATGCCATTTGGAAGGAACAGATAAAGGACCTTGGGTCCTCTTACATCAACAGGGCTTTTGCAGACACGGACAGTGAACAGGCTGTTCGCGGGTCAGCCGTAGGGTCTGGTCCTGGCGGAGACAGGCATGGACAGTCAACTCTCTCACAACTGCCCCACAGCAGCCCGGCAGGCCCCAGCGAGAACTCCGCAGACTGTCTCTGCTGAGGGAAACTATGTAAACCGCTGCTCCAGCTGGAGCCCAGCCGTGGCGCTGCCAACACCGAACACGCAGCAGAAAGGATCAGTCGTCAGCTTTCTCTTTCTAGACAATCAACTTCCGTTTATTTTCACATCTGCGGCTGAACCAGAGGTTCACCTCATGGTGACAGTGAAACGCCTAGTGAGCAAAGAGTGCATCTGGTTCCACAGTCAACACCGGGGTCCACTCTGACGAGACAGCACCGACTGCTTAGTCCAGAGGGCGTGCTGATGAGCTCACGCTGGCTTTTCCTCTTTCCTGCTGCGTCTGCTCCTGCCAACTAACCCACAAGTGCTTCTTTAACCGCTGAGGTAAGTGCGCAGCTTCTCTCAGGAGCCCTCGAGGAAACCTCTCTGTTGGGCTTTATCTTTTCCATTGATCCATTTTACTTATCCATTCTGGAATCTTAGGCAAACAAACTCGCTAATCTGGTGCTGGCCTGGAGTTCTACCTGGCGGAGGCAGAGAAGACCAGAATGTACCATAGCGGAACTCCTGGTCTGTACCAGGGCCAAGGTCAGGCCCACAGCCACCGGCATCTTTCTGACGTGGCCCTGCCGCCGTCTCCCTTCACTCAGCGTCACTGGCATCGGAACTGCGTTCACTTCCTGTGGAACTCTGGGACCCTGCTGACGACAGCGCCTTGCAGGAGGGCTTGTGGGAACGACCTGTAGCATTTGAACCCACGGCTCTGTGTCATTGGGACACTCAGTGTCTTCAGTAAATCTTCCAGTTGCCCATGTGGCCTAGTCCAGCGTGACGCCCAGAACCCCCTCTGGCATACCCTGATAAATGCTTAAACCCGTGCGGAAAAGGAACGCACCACCTGACGGCAGCACGTTGATTCTTCTACCTTTTCTTTAGGGAGATCCAGGTGCAAACCCAGCTGGATCTCACTCAGGTTCCTAGTGGGTCACCCGTGAATCTAGAACTCCCAGAACCCCCAATGTTCTCAGAGCATGAGTCCAGACCCGTGCCAGAAAGCTCCCAACACGCCAGCATTCTGTTCCTCGTCTGTCTTGGTTTGTTCTGTACCCTTGGGTTTCTTCATCGCCTTCAGACTCCAAGTTCTGGTCTCACACACACTGCTTGGGTCTCCCACGACCCCTGGTATTGTGAACGCCACAGAGCAGATGCCGTAAGTGCGATTATCCCGAAGAGCAGCATGTTCAGACAGAGCCTTCCCAGGAGCATAGGTAGCTGGGGTAAGTGCTTTTTCCTAGTGTGGTTATGTACAACCAGGTGGGGTAAAGGTTGAGCTAGGTGATAAGGAAAAAATGGGTCCTTCCCTTACCATTTCATCGACAAAGTGTCCCAACTACTCCCAGGCCTTGTTCTGAGGCAGCTCGGATAGATTCGGGGGAAACAAGAGTGTGGGTAATAAGCAGCTCACCTGCCTAAGACTTAGCGCCTCTGCATTCACTGTCTTCCACCTCAGGCTCAAGGCAAGAATAAAACAGCAAACCAAACTGATTTCAGTCAAGTTTCAGCAGGAATGTGTCTGCTTTGATTTTGCTGCTTATTTGGTGTTGCCTGGATAGAAGCCAGAGGCAGAGATAGGATTTGGCAGGAGGAGGAATGTATCATAAGATTTAAAAAAATTTCCTTAGAAGCTCACTTTTTCCCTTTCACCAGCCTCATTTTGTAGACAAAAATCTGAGATCTATAAAAGGAATGGAAGGGACTCACACCCCATTGCAAAGCCACTTCGGTGCAGAACAAGGCTCAAAGGCTCCCAGCTGACTGAATGACCTCGACAAAAGGACACAAGGTCACTAAGGTCCCGGTGAGCACCATCGGCAGGATGAGGCCCTCCCTGTGTGTGTCTCGGCTCTCAGTGACGGGTGAGGCCCCTCGATCTGCCCCCTGCCAATGTGGGGACAGCCAGATGGGTGAACCCACTCTGGTGGCTCGAGAAAGCGGCACATCACACTAGCCCCTCGCTGCTGGGGAAGCAGAAGCTGGGCATCCACAGGCACTTCCTAAAACTCCGTGACACTACTGGAAAGTGCTGTGACCGTTTCTGTGGAGGATTGTCAAGCATGTCAGACACCAGAAATGGAAAAGTCATCTACGGGCTTATAAATAATGAAGAATTTGAAATAAATGACTCTAAGAAATGTGGTCCAGGCAGACTGCTAGTTAGGTTCTTCTGCCATTTCTCTGGGACCTCCAGCGTTTGAAGCTGGGGCTGAGAACCCTGCTCCCAGCTTCGTAACAGGGACCTCGGCAGGTTTCTAGCAGTTTAAATGCCAGTGAGGCTGAAGGCTGCAAGTCAAGCTGGTGAAAGTTAAGGACTTGTTCTCCTTAAGAAGCTTTTCAAATCAAATTTCTTGCTACCCAGTATTTAACAAAACGTACTTAAAAGAATTAGCCTAGGGAACCTAGGAGGCCGTACTGAGCTATCATTTGGGGAGAGGCAGCCATTGGCATGAGCGGACTTTAGCTGGTGTCAGGAGGCGCAGGAACAGGGACTGAGGCTTGGCCAACTTCCTGTGAC
The DNA here is from genome assembly GCA_004026765.1 of Micronycteris hirsuta. Taxonomy (NCBI): domain Eukaryota; kingdom Metazoa; phylum Chordata; class Mammalia; order Chiroptera; family Phyllostomidae; genus Micronycteris; species Micronycteris hirsuta. The sequence goes on from PVJI01019944.1 coordinate 14,508, forward strand.
AACTGTCTTACCATCAGGAAACTGCGGAGAGGCTCAGGGACACACACTCGGCCTCGGGTGGGCTTCCAGCCTCGGGGCTCTCCCCACGCCCCCGTCTCTTCCCCGAGCTGCCATCGTTCTCAACCTGTGAGCCCGTGATGAACGGCGAGAGGCCAAACCTTGCTTTCCTAGCTCCGCAGCTTCTGCTTAGGTCGCATTTTTGAAAAGATGGGGGTGCTGGGCTCCTTTCCAGGCCTTTCTGGGTTTCAGGATGTGGTGTTCTTGTAATGCTATGAAGTTCCCAACTCGAGCATATCTCTAGTCAAGTGCATAGGACCCCAAGCGTATCAATGTGCCAACAGCTATTACGGCGGGGCCCTGGGTGAGCACGGACAGCCAGGGCAGCGGGGAGGTTCACAAAACTCCCCCTCCACTGCCCTCCCCGTACCACTGATTGGCCTCTAGGCCTTCAGTGTTAACGCCTAGGCCAGAGGTTTCGAGCCCAGTCAGGAGGGGACCCGGAGGGTCAGGCGGCTGTCCAGATGGGTCACTCTCACCCCCGCAGCCGCCACTGTGGCCCGAACGCAGGTGGTCCTTGAGGGTCTGCTTGTAGCGGAAGCTCCTGCCGCAGTAGGCGCAGGGGTAGGGCCGCTCGCCCGTGTGGATGCGCTGGTGCTTCATGAGATGGTGCTTGCGGATGAAGCTCTTGCCGCAGTGCGCGCAGCTGAAGGGCCGCTCGCCCGTGTGCAGCCGCCGGTGGTTCAGCAGGTGCTCCTTCCGCATGAAGCTCTTACTGCAGTCCGTGCACGGGTAAGGACGCTCGCCTGTGTGGATCATCTGGTGGCGGATCAGGGCCGAGTGGCCGTTGAAGTCAATGCCACACTGGGGACAGGAGAAAGGCCGCTCCTGCGCATGCCCACGCTGGTGGAGCAGGAGGCTGATTTTTAGGCTGAAGCTCCGGCCGCACTGCGTGCAGCGGAAGGGCCTCTCGCTGGCGTGAGCTCGGCGGTGGCTGGTGAGGCGCGCCTGGTCCACAAAGCGCTTTGGGCAATCAGGGCAGGAGAAGGGGCGCTCGGTGCTGTTATGGACCCGGAGGTGGTAGGTGAGTCTGGAGGGGTGAGTGAAAGTCCTGGCACAGTGCGGGCAGGTCGGGGGTGTCTCACTGGCGTGGGCCTGGGGGTTGCTGCTGAGCTCGGCTTGCTGGGGAAAGTGCTTGGGACACTGGGCGCAGGATAAGGGGTGCTCGCCAGTGTGGCCACACTGGTGGGTCAGCATCATGTCTTGGCTGAGGCTCTTGCCACAGTGGTGGCAGGAGAACATCTGCTCCTCAGCTGGAGGCAGCAGGGGGTAGCTACCCAACTGAGTGAAAGTCACTTGGCCCTCGGAGGCTTCCGCTAGGTCAGTGGCTGGCCGCCCGAAAGGTGTCATGGACGTAGACTGCTGGCTTTTGAAAGTCACATCTGAAAAAGCATCCTTTGCTGCTGTTGCCGGTGGAGAAGGGAAGGCGACTGGAACCTCAGGGCACAGGGAGGCCCTGGCAAGGCCTTCAGCTTTGATGACAAGCTGCTCATCTGAAAGAAAGGACTCAGAGTCACACCCACCCACGAGGGCCTCACAACCACCCGGGGAGCTCAGGTAAGAAACTCAGTGGAGGGTGGAGCAAATCATCACGCCGCCCACGGTCCCTGCGGCAAATCGCCCGAACCTCCTCAGGGCTCCCTGCTTGGAAAAGGAGCCGCCTTGGCACCAGGCTTCCCAGCACTGCTCTCATCACGTCCCTCCTCTGCTCGCCAGCTTCGGAAGAGACTGCTGCCTCCCGGGACGAGGCCGGAAACCACCCATGGATCTACTCCTGTCCCTCTTTATTCCGCCCGGCAGACCCTTCGTGATCGTTAGCTCTCCTACGGACCCTGGAGATGAATCACACACTTCTGCCTCGCATCTTCGCTCATTCTGCCCTTTCTTCTGTAGATTGCATCCCCTCTCTTCAAATCATACCCATCCACATCATACCAATCTTCCAAGGCCCAGTTCTGGCTTCACATCCTTCCCTAAGCCTTATCTAAAAACATAAACTAAAGCCCTGGCTGGTATAGCTCAGTGGATTGAGCGCAGGCTGTGAACCAAAGCGTCACTGGTTCGATTCCCAGTCAGGGCACATGCCTGGGTTGCAGGCCAGGTCCCCAGTAGGGGGCCCACGAAAGGCAACCACACATTGATGTTTCGCTCCCTCTCTTTCTCCCTCCCTTCGCCTCTGTCTAAAAATAAATAAATAAAATCTAAAAAAAAACAAACCCCAAAAAACGTAAACTAAAACTGATGCATGTTCTCCAAACTTCTCATTTCTCATATACAGGTAACCTATGCCACTCACCCTTGACACTTAACAAGAGGCAGGCTCAGTGATGATACGTGTGTCCCTAATAGAAGTATCCTGAAGAGCAGAAACTGTCTTATTTCCTAGAGTCTAAAAGAACACAAGGCTTAGACGATACTGAAAATCAGGTTGTATAAAGTTATGTTAACCATCGAGTCCCTTCTGACCTTGAGATTCTCGTTTAGGATGCAGACGGCAAAACACAGATGGTGCTCGGTACATTGGAAGGAAGTGGCTTGCTCTGTTTCCCGTCACGATTCTCCCGAGGGCCAGCTCTTCACTGACATTCCCATTTGTGCCTCCCCGATGACATTTTCGTCTCCACTGCTTGTCTGCCGGTCCTGCCCCGCTTTGTTCTACCCTTTGCCCGTGGTATTTAAATGTCCTTCTGTCTGTGCTTGCCTTATTTTTGGTCTGTCTGTATGTGCTTATTTTCCTTCCTCTGACAACTCTGATTTGTCTTTATACTTAAAAGTGTCTTCTCACTTTAAATTTCTTAGTTCGATTTCGGTTGCACGTCTAACTTACTTGGGCAGGTCTTTTTTCTCCCCTTCTCCCACTTCCCTCCCGCCCCTCACCTCCGCAGGCCCCTCGGCCTGCTGTGTCTTCGGTCAGCCGGGCACAAGGCCTCCGATCCGTTACTCACCAGCATAGGTACCCTTGTACACATCACTCTGCTTGGACTCCGGGGGGGCCCCGACCTGGGGCTCTTCCTCTTGTTTAATCCAAGACAGAATATCTGATGTTGAAATGCCGGGCTCTGTTTGTGGGGGAAAAGAAAACAGCCTTCAGGGACTTGAATCGGAAAGTGACAATAATCACGTTGGTTTGTTGCACACTGTGTTTTGCCCAAATTTAACTCTAAGTAACTATAACAACAAAACTGAACCGGCCTTTAAAAGATGCATACAGCACCTAGACAGCCAGTCCACAAGGGAGCCACATTTACTTATTTTTACGTGATGTACGTACTCAGCTTGGTTCACTGTTTCCGTGAGCCCCTTTCAGAACAAATCCATGTCTATTTTGGAGATGACGCCCTGAAATAATCTCAAATCAATAGTACTTTTCATTTCATTAGCACAATTCCTTTAAAAACCTTCTCATCGCTTTGTCTTGCAGCTTTTTTATGACGGAAACAGGAATATTCTCTCCATTTGAGTAGAGAGGGCCCACAGATGTTAAATAAACAGTAAGAATTTATAGTGAAACAGCACATTTTCAAAGGTTTGCTTCAAAATACAGCAGAAAAAAAGTGAAGAAACATTACTGACCAAAATTTTTTTCTTAAATGTTAATTAAAAAACCAATACACTTCCAGAATTACACAGTTGGATCAATTTAAATACAGACCTGACTCCTCAGAAACGTTATTTTTCAGATTCCCAATTCTAGGCTTTTTCTAAGAGATCATAGTACCTTTGCTTATTAAATGATACAGGTCATTGTTTCCTGCACGGGGTGGGGAATGGTGGGGCCGGTGAGAATCATATTTGTAAGCCCCTCAGGCCTTAGGGATTCTTCCAGAAAGAAAAGAACAGCCTCCAAAGGCTTTACACATAACATGCCTCATTTGGTCAGTGCTGAAACAGCTGTGCTTGCTATTCCCGCCGAGGCCTATATAGCCTTTTTTGGCCTAAAAGGACAAGCTGGCAAGCTGACAAGGTCCAGAGAATGAATTCATGCTCTCTATATGATTTCCCAGAAAAGCCTTGTAAGCAGGTTATGGTTTTTTTGCTAGCAAATGAGAACTCACTGGTCTTCCCGATGCCTTTAACTCTGGCAGAGACCACTGAAATCCGAACGTACGCCCAAGGCCGAAATAAGAGGCTGGACAAAACCAAGGCCCCAAAGGCTGTCCGGTCACTCGGAGAGACTAGAGACACACAGATTTTAACACATGTGGCAGGTGGCCTTTCCAACTTCCTACTTCGAGCTCTAAGGCTAAAATCTATGAAACATACTCCAACTTCATCTTTTCTTTTTCTTCCAGATTAAAATATGTTTTTTTTAAATCCTCACCCAAGAATACATTCATTGATTTTAGACAGAGAGGAAGGGAGAGACAGAAACACCGTTACCAGTTGTCCTGCACGCACCCAGACTGGGGATCAAACCTGCAACCTTTTGGCGTACAGGACGATGCTCCAACCAACTGAGCCACCCAGCCACGGCCCAGATTTTACACAAACACACGTATAAAGGAAGCAGCAGAAGGGCAAAGGGTAGGTATAAGGAAAATGATTTTTAACAGACATCTAGAGGATGAACTTCCTAGTCATCAACAATAGAAGACTTTTAAAATGCTTAATTGCTTCTCTGCATTAATTTCCTGAATAACAAGTTAGTGCTCTAGAAACCTCAGTGATTCCAGTGGTTTGACTTTTTTTGGTTTATCATTACAAATTCATATAATTTTACACAATTGATGAGTTACAATCCATTGCAGTCATTATTCTTTTTAATGCTTGAGCTGCCCCTTCCCTGACCAGGAGGAGCCCCCTCAGATCTGCTCTATGTCATTTCATGTCATGGGACACCTGATTTTCTGCATTTCTGGGATGACACACCATCCCAGGTTCCCTGGGACGTTCCCTGCTCCAAGCACACAAACAGTGATCTCTGAGAAATGGAATTTAGAGACCATGGTCAGGGTGATAAGGATGCTAACTGGGAACAGACTGTCACTGCTTCAAGGTCTTTTCAAGGGACAGAGCTATAAAACATGTATCTTTTAGAAAAAAAAGTGTTATGAGTTTACATTCATATTTAAGGTTACAGGCTTTTAATTAAATCCTTTGATTTAGTACTTGTATCTTTTTGTATTACCCTGAACACTTTTTTTTTTTAATATTTTATTTATTTATTTTTAGAGAGAGGGGAAAGGAGGGAGACAGAGAGGGAGAGAAACAGCAATGTATGGTTGCTCCTCACACGACCCTCACTTGGGACCTGGCCTGCAACCCAGGCATGTGCCCTGACTGGGAATCGAACCGGGACCCTTTAGTTCCCAGTCCACGCTCAATCCACTGAGCTACACCAGCCAGGGCACTCTGAACATTTTTGGTTCTTAATGACATTAACATGATCTCTGCTTTTCTGAATATATGTTTCAAAATAATACCAGTATTATTAACAAAAACGTGTAAATATTTTTGGTGGTACCTTTGGTCTTTAGAATATATTCCTTTAGGGATATATAGTTAAAATACTATGTTTTAAAGTTATTTGAAAGAAATCTACTCTATGTATTTGTCACCAACATGATACAGTTTACTCGTTTTGGCATGTTTGATTTAAAAGAAAAAATTTTAATAACAGAGTTTATTTAGGAAGTTACAAAGGTAGTAGAAGTGAGCCAGCTGGGCTGTGAAGGCTCAGCAAACAAGTCACAGAGGCAAAAGAAGGGCCCTTGGAGCTTAGGAGAAAGAAAAGCAAAGGTTACCTGCCTGGGAGCAAGAAGAGAGAGACGGGAAAGACTTGGGCATGCTCCCAAGAGGGAGAGCGCGCCTACAAAACTTTTATATTAAGTAAAATCTTTACAAGATTCCAAAATCAAAACTGTAAAATACAGTACGTTCAGAAGGTCTAGCTTCCAAGCTGTTCTTACCGGTTTTGGGGTTAATTTCCCATCGTTTCTCTGTGAAAATATAAGCAAGTATGCATGCATCTTGATAATTCCCCTCTTGATGTGTCCTACCACACAAACGGGGCTGTACCTCGATTTTTCTCTGCAGGAGATTAGGGACATGGCCACAGCAGCTCACAGAGAGCTTTCTCGTTCCTCTTCATAGTGGTTCCGTGTAGCTGTACCATTGTTTACTCAAGAATTCCCTACTGATGGGCACTTGGATTCTTTCCAACCTTTTGTTACAATATTAGCCAGTGGCCAACCGTAAACGCCATGCAGGGCTGGAAAAGAGCAAGCCAGTTCTCCAGAAGTGGAAGTGGCCGTTGTTACAGCTCATTAACTAAGTGTGTCTTCACCGAACTCGGGAAACCCCAGGAAGCTAACCATTCTTTTTGAACAATGATGCTAAAAGTTCCTCTGGCTGCCTAACTAACTAGATCAGTACAACTAAGCTAATACTTATTGTATTAAACAACTGGGTCTTAGCCCTCCAGCCACAGAATGCGTCAAGTACAGTTACATCAACTGCGGTTTGGGGGGAGTGTGTGACCTGGGGACCTTTCAGAAGTGAAGGAGCAGGACAGCATTGAGTACTAAGATGGCCAGACACGGACACCTGTGTGGGGACAGTATGGCAACTGCTGGCCAGGTCACCACAATGGCACTCAGAGCACGCTCCTCAAGGGCCTGAGGAATCCCACCAGGGCACACTTAGAGACACACATAGAGTACATCATTGGTTGGTGCGAACTGTGGGCTCTGGAGGAACCCGGATCATCGAGAAAACCTGAGTGCTGACCAGGTGAGAGACTCGATAAACGCTGAGGTTTTAGGTCTGAGAGGCAGTTAAACATAGGAAGTCTGATCACAAGAAAAGATAAGATTTTAACATCTACATTGGTTGAATGTGATTTTAACTATGAGGAAGTTTGACTCCTTAAGCAGATGGTAAAAATATTTGACACACGAAACTGCCATTGGTAAAAATATAAAAACTTTTTTTTGAAACTTTCTGTGAAACAGGTGTGGGGCTATAAGATAGTTGAGTGAACGTGTTAAGTATTTGTGCAATAATTTAAAACCTCTAATTTTATCATTTCCAGGATGATTCTTGTTCTCGAATAGAATAAACTAAAGTAAAAGGCTTATATTGGATGGGACTTAACCACTGGTTTTGTTTATCGAAAGATGGTCTTGCGGGCCCAGAGTGAACAGGGATAAACCCGGGATAATGGTGATGCGCACGAAGGAAAATCCTCCAAGAAGTCCCCCCTGCTCACCTCAGACAGAGGTTTAAAGGCACAGAAAAAGATATTTCACGAAAATGGAAGCAAACAAACAAAAAAGCGGGGGTAGCAACACTTGTACCAGACAAAACAGACTTTAAAACAAAGGCCATATAACAAGAGACAAAGAAGGACCCAGAAATTCCATCTTTGGGTATTTACCCAAAGAAATTCAAAAGACATAGGGATCTGCATGTTTGCTGCAGCATTACTTACAACAGCCAAGATATGGGAAGCAACCCAAGTGTCCTTCCATAGATGAATAGATAAAGAAAAAGCGGTGGTTGCCCTGGCCGGTGTGGCTCAGTTGGTTGGAGGATCAGCCCCAACATGAAAAGCTTAGGGGTTCGATTCCCAGTCAGGGCACATACAGGTTGCAAGTACAGTCCCTGGTCGGGGTGTGTACGGGAGGCAACTGATTGATGTTTCTCTCACATCGATGTTTCTCTCTCTCTCTCTCCTCTCCCTTCCTCTCTTTCTAAAAGCAATGAAAAAATGTTCTCGGGTGAGGATTTAAAAAAATACATACTATCAGTGACCAAATAATGGCCACACATACAGCTAGTCTGCAGTTTGGCCCTAGAAAGAGTTAAAGAATAATTTCAGAAAATTTCAAGTTTATATTTTTCTGTATTCTCTCATTCACTATTACTATTCTCTACTAATTGTGTGCAATTTTATCTCAGACACTAGGCATCAATGACTATTCCAAAGAAGGGTATAATAATTTCTCTTTTCTTTTATCGGATACAGATGATGGAGAGAAAGCATAAAATTAATTCTATTCTACCTATATATTTTCATTTAATTATAATGCATAGTTCTTCTGAAAGCTCTAAAATGTACTACGATAATAAATTATGCGTTTTATAAGAAATATAGATAAAATCTGAAATGCATTTTAGAAAATTAAGTACATCAATATTCTAATATAAGCATACTGGTCTAACAGTACATTTCATGGTATATTAAAATTGATTAAAAGATGATGTTACAGGAGAGAGAAGTTGCTTGCTCAAAAATCAGAAAATTTGATTAGCTTTTTCTTTTTTTTCATATTTTATTTATTTTTTTTTTTAGGGAGAGAAGGGAGGGAGACAGAGAGGGAGAGAAACAGCAATGTATGGTTGCGTCTCACATGGCCCTCACTGGGGACCTGGCCTGCAACCCAGGCATGTGCCCTGACCGGGAATTGAACCGGGAACGTCTGGTTCCCAGCCCGCGCTCAATCCACTGAGCTGCACCAGCCAGGTGATTAGCTTTTTCTAATGACTTGAATAGTTAAAGTGGATAATCATCTATCAAAAAGATATTTTATTAGTTCTGTCACTAAAGTCGCCTAAAATTAGTATCCCCCACAGTCGTCACATGAAAAGATCAGTTATGCACCTTAATGACCAGACAGTTTAATACTGTTCTCCACTGAAAAGAACCAAGAGTTTAAAAAAAATTTTATTGACTGATTTGAGAGAGAAAGAGAAAAGGAGAGAGCGAGCGACGTCAATCTGTCAGTCTACTTACTGATGCGTTCATGGGTTGACCCTTGTTTGTGCCCTGACTGGGGATTGAACCTGCAACGTTGGTGCATTGGGACGCTGCTCCAACCAACTGAGCTACCTGGCCAGGGTGAACCAGGACTTTTTTAATGTGTGAGGAGAACAGAAACCCACATAGGCCTGTGTTAGGAAGGCCTGCTTGCCGGGTTGGCCCCTGGCTGGTAGAAACGCCCCGACAGTTAAGAGTGCCTCAGTGGGCCTACGCTGTACAGTGCGGTTTGCGCTGAACACCCGCTGCTTTCCTTCCGGGAGCCTGGGATTGGGGCTCGTGCTTGGCGGAGGGCCTACGTGACCGGCTCCCACGAAAACCTTGGGTGCCAAGTCTCTAATCGGCTGCACCGGGAGATAACACTCGGCAAGCGTTGTCACAACTCCGTGCGGGAGGAATTAGTGTGTCCTGGACAAAGACGGGGACTCTTCAAACTCCTCTGTTCCCGCCAGACCTTGCCCACTGCTGCTTATCTCTGCTGTTTGCTTTGTATCCTTTCGCTGCAATAAATCTCGGCCCCGGGCATGGCTACCCGCTGAGTCCCGCGTGTCCTCCCCCTGGACTGCCGGACCGGAAGGTGGTCTTGGAGCCCCAACACAGCCTGGAACTTTTTTTTAGGACACGGGAGACAATTTAAAGTCCTCTCAATTGCCAAGTTCACAGTGTGAACAACACAAATAACTGACTTAATAAAAACTCTTGAATATATAGTTAAACATAAAAAGGGGGAATACAAAGGGCTCTTTTTTTTTTTTTTGAAGATTTTATTTATTTATGGCGGGAGGAGAAAGAGGGAGAGAAACAGCAGGGCTGAAGGGTTCTGAAGACAGACACATCTGAGGGTCTTGTTCAGCGCTGCGTAGTGATCGGTCTAAGCCGGGGCGTCCAACCCGTGGCCCACGGGCCGCATGCGCCCCAGGGTGGCTACGAACGTGGCCCGACACGAAACTGTAAATTTACTTAAAACATGATGACTTTTTGTGTGTGATTATGTGTTGCAATGTATTTAATGTGTGGCCCAAGACAACTCTTCTCCTTCCAGTGTGGCCCAGAGATGCCAAAAGGCTGATGCCCTGGAAGTCATGTGCCTCCTGTCCTCAGGTTGTGGTAAATATCTAGGTCGTTAATAGCCAATGAAAGCTACAACTGTGAAGCTCAAACCAGAGCAGTAAGTAAATCCCAAGCTCACTGTGTTTAATGTTAAGTAAAAATGAGTTACTGTACACAGGCTGACTACCCACAAGTTGACAAGACAGAAGGTAATGAATCTTTCATACATCATTACAAACCGCTTTACATCTTTTCCATTCGTCCCCAAAAAGAAACGACACACTTGATTTATGCTTGCTGAGGGCCATGTCAGGTAACTAGCAAGAGCAGACTAAAGAGTTACTTCCAATAGTGATTCTTTCTGGTTAAGTCTCCCGTCTTTATTTGTGATGTAAGTTTAGGCTCATTACATGTATCCATGACATCGTTGTTAATCAAATTCAATCTGTTACATTGCCTAAATACTGCCACCCACACAGTCTTAAACATAGTGTGTGGCAGGTGTGTGCTTATCTCCGGGAGAATGGTCACTTGAGATTTGGGCATTTCAGTATACGTGCAATTTACCTCAAAAGCAAAAGCACTGGACGCGAGGCTGATGACCTTCAGGCTGAACCGCTCGGGGGCAATGCCCCGCTGTCGGCACTGATTGTGAACTACAGGCAGACAGGGCAGTGGAGGGGGTGCAGAAACGGGTACACACGTGAGGAGAAAGAGTACAACGTGAGCGGTAGAAGCTAGGTGACAGGTATTTCGGTGTTCACTATACAGTTACTCTGACTTTTCTGATGTTTGAGAGGTTTTGTAATGAAATGTTAAGGGAAAAAATAACAGTGCAGGGGATACTTGTTTTCTGTATAAAAAAGTCCCAGGCTGTGTTTGGGGTGCCAAGACCACCTTCCGGTTCAGTAAGAGAAGTGCGTCTGGCAGAGACGTCTGCAGGATGAACTTTCAGTGGGCTTTCTGCCCAGCAAAGAGCAAAAACTGTCTGAGATTTTTCCGCAGCACAGGTGGGACCTGAGAGAAAAGCACGGCTCTTGGCTGGCTAGCCGTCTTTCCCACACAGGATCAGCAGCTGCCAACCAAAACCAGTGGGGAGGGCTACTTAATGACAGCTGGCCCACACCGGGGTCCCCGCGCTGGGTTCCTCTCTGAGGGACCACGCAGACTCCCAGCCCCTCCAGCACTCCTCTGCGACCAGGTGTACAGTCCCTGAAGGCACTCCCCTCCACATGAACAGCACTGCTCGCTCTGCCATCTAAGGACATGTTTGTTTCACTAAATAAGTAGGGCTCACGATCTCTGTCAGGGAATGCAATTGGTAGCCCTCAGATGTGTGGCACTGATGGGCGAAGACACAGACAAGGTGACCTCTCAGCTCGCCCTCCTACCGGCCCGGTCAGTCCACCTGCCGTCGCACGGAGCGGCTCTGGGAGCCCCAGTCCTGCTTCCTTGTCTGAGCCACCATCTCTGACCAGGAAAGGGGGACAGAGTGGCGAACCTCTGCTCCCACTCACCTTCACTGGGGTTGGTGGGAATCGCGCTTTCCTCTGGCCCCGCCTGGTCCTCGGTGTTCTGTTCTCCTTCTGGCTGAATCTGAGATAAGACATCAGGTTGGTTCATGGCATAATCTAGGAGGAAGAAGGGAAAGCGGGTATGACAAAGAGATACATGAGAATGATCACGAATTGCCATCAAGGCAGAGCCGAAGGCTCTGAGGTGCCCAGTCCAAGGGGATTTCTTTCAGACCCTAAAGCACCTCTCCCCACCCGTTCACCTCCAACCACAGACGTGTCTGTTAGAAAAGCCGGGAAGGGGGAGGCAACGTGTGGGAGAAGCCCACAGGCTACGTTAGCACGGCCGGCCCGCTGCTCTCACGGAGCACGAGTGACAGTGTGTCTCGAGGGGAGGGATCGAGGTCCTCTCAAAGTGAAGGGCACCCGCGGGTTCCACTGCAGCTGGCACATCCGTAACCCCGAACTCCTTCCTCTGTCCTGACTGGCACGAGGAGAAGTTATACTTCCTATTTAGCAAGGGTGAACTGGAACTCTTTGGCTTGGAGCCAGACCGAAGTGTGCAAGGACCGCATGAAAATAAGGACCACTGGAGGAAAAGGGACTGTTCCAAGTCCTCCTGGGGCTGCTGTCGCCTCCGTCACAAGGTGTCAACTTAGCCTCACCCATGGAGATGAGAGACTCGTAGTTGCCCTTCATGATGTTCTTGTAAAGTTCCTTTTGCCATTCTTCTAGCTTCTCCCACTCTGGAGTGGAAAAGTAGACGGAGATATCATCAAATGTCACGGGCACCTGAAATCACAACGACACTGGCGTCGGTCTCTCCCGCCGCAACTAGTCCTTCAATAATCCACACTAAGTGCTGTCTGGTTGTAAGACACTGAGTGAGGCGCTGACGGGACACAGGAAAAAATTAAGACACAGACCCAGCCTCCAAGAGGTGGCCATGTTTCAAGGAGAAAGGCGGTAAGTTTCAGGACACAGTCATAGAGGTGGGTACAGATGAGAAACAGTATTTAATTCACATAACACAACACATTCTGAATATCCACTAAGTACAAGGTTTATTGCAAGTACCACAATTATAAAAATAAACTTTCGGTCCAAAAGGAGCACCTCGCTGTATTCAAACTAACGACTCGGAGGAGAACTTTGGAAACTGGGGCTGCGGTGAGTCCAGGAGAGACAGGACTCTGGCTCGTCCTAAGGGGCAGGTAGGTTACAAACAGACCAGAACCATGAACTGCCCATTTTTACAACTTGCTCAGGACCTAAAATTGGCTTCAGGGCAAATATAGATCCTCGATAGTTGATTTTTATCTACTCTTACCACACAAAAGGTTTGTGATAACTTACAACAAACGCACAGACAATAAAATAACGACAGAAATGAAGGGTCAGGATGGGCTTCTGGTTCAAGGCGGTGAACTACGCACATGCACTCCCGGAGTCCCACGGAAATGACAGTCGTAAGAGCAGGAGGGACCATCCACAGCAGCGCCAAGAGTGGGGAGGAGAGGCCATCGCCAGGATCGGGACTTTCGAGGGTTTCTCGCTGGGGCCCAGAGGAGGGGCTCGTGCTGGGGTCCGAGGTGGAGGAGGTGGCGGCACCTCCCCGCGCCAGGCAAGGGCTGCAGCTGGGGATCCCGGAGAACCCCACGCTCAGAGCTGGCAGACCCACTGAGCAGAGACGTGCAAGTGGTTCTAAGCTGCATTTGAAGGTCTATCTCCAGAAGAGTGGCCCCCGCTGTCGTCCTCGTCTGCCCAGCAGAGGAAGGGAGTAGCAGCATCTACCACAAAGTTGAAGCCACAGACCTCATCTGTAAGGCAATTTTCCCACCTGCCTGGAGACAGCGGGGCCTGCAGACATGGTGTGACCCCCAGGAGTACGGTCTTACTGGGGGCCACTGGGCGGTCCCTGCACTGCCTATCTGCTCCTTGCCACGGCTCCTTAAAGTGCAGCCCACAGGAATCAAGCACCCACAGACCTGAGCTCTCCTGCTAGGGGAAGACCCTCTGTTCACCAGGCTCACACAGTGGGTGAGAAGACATGCCTGCTTCCTATAATCACCCTATTCATCAATCGAATTCTCCACTTACATGAGTGTACAACCAAGGATTACTCAATATTAAATTAAAAAAAAAAAAAGAACCTAAAAGCACCACGATGAACAAACACTACAAATGGCCCTAGAGGTGAAAAACAGAGTAAACCGGAAATCAGACAAACCTCTGACACACAGCCTCAGAGAAAGGCGTATACATACTGCGCCCATTAAAAAATTCCAGCTGCTTCTTAAAAAGAACCAGAAAATATTCTTTCCTTTTAATACTTACCCAAGGATATGTTTATTGATTTATTGTTATCTTTTTTAACAGAGAGAGATCAGTTGCCCTCCATACCCACCCCAACTGGGGATTGAACCCACAGCCTCTTTGGTGACCTGGGATGATGCTACAACCAACAGAGCCACCCGGCCAGGGCAGAAAATAAATTAAACACGTAATTGTTAAAATAAAAAGTAGAAAGGCTGGAAGGCAAGGTTAATCTCTGGTTAAAAAGGTGAAAAAAATGAAGGAAAAGTTAAAAGACAATAATCCATCATCTGTCCAAGTAGTTCCAAAATGAAAGTAGAAAAAAACGGAGAGGGGATAAAATGTTACAAACATAGCTTCACAGAAGAAGATTTCCCAGAGCTGGAAAGATACCAGTCTTCTGATTGAGAGACCACACCAGCTGCCCCAGCAAATTTAAAGAGACCTACACTCAGACACTTCAATAAATTTTAGAAAAACTAGTACGAAGAGAAGATAAAAGCTTGCGGAGAGAAAACGTGGATTTCTGACAGACCAATGAGAACTGAGTTGGTAGAAAACTTTTCTTTTTAAAAATATTTTATTTCTTTATTTTTAGAGAGAAGGGAAGGGCCCAGGGAGAAAGAGGGAGAGAAACATCAATGTGCGGTTGCTTCCCACGTGTCTCCCACTGGGGACCTGGCCCACAACCCAGGCATGCGCCCTGACTGGGAATCGAACCAGCGACCCCTTGGTTCACAGGCACTCAATCCACTGAGCTACACCAGCCAGGGCAGAAAAGTTTTCATCAAGGGCATTTGATGATGTGAGACAAAGGACCAATGCCTTTAAAACTCTAAGAAAGGTGGAATATTATTCAGCCTTAGAAAGGAAGGAGATTCCGACACGCTACAACACGGATGCCCCTGAGACATTACGTTGGTGAAATCAGCCAGGCACGAAAGGACAAATACTGGAGGATCTCACTTACATAAGAACCATCAAATTCCCAGAGGAATGAAGTAGACGGTGGGTGCCGGGGCAGGAGGGGGTGGGGGTGGGGAGAGCGTTTAACGGGGACAGAGTTTCGGTTTGGAGGTTCTGGACGTGGGTGCTGGCGACGGCTGTGCAGTGTCAACGCACTTCACGGCTCTGAACCGGGCACGTAAACATGGTTGAAATGGTCACTTTTATGTAGGGCTTCCCACAATTTTCAAAATGAAAATAAAGAATTCCGAGGGAAAATTATTTTGAACTTGGAATTCAAAAGTAGGGGCAGAATAAGAGTATTTTCAACAAAGCAACACTTTACTTCCCAAATACCGATCTAGCAAATCTTCAACATATGTGATTTCATTAAGAAACCTTTAAGAGAAATCACAGTATTATTCTATATAGGATTTTAGAGTTTAAGACGGACAGTTTAAATGTTACCCATTTACCTAGGGAAGACAATAAGTAACTTTAACTTATCTTTTCTGTTATTCTTATGGCAAATGCTAGGTAAATTATCCCAAGCAAAGATAGAACACCCGGTGGGGAGGGGTCTCCACCAGACACGGACTCGGGGATCCCTCCCGGGTAGCCCTCCCCCGACAGGGTCAGTTGACGTCACGCTCTCCGCTCTCTCTCTTCGCAGTCACTGCCAGCCTCCCCACGCAGGCCTCTGTCTGCGCCCCTGCGCGGAACGGCTCGTCAAAGTCGCCAGCGAGGCCCGCGTGGCCAAATCACGTTCACTGTGCTCCTCTCTCTACACCTCTCAGCAACAAACGCAATCCAAATGAACGCTCTCTCCTGGGGGGGCAGGAGAGACACTCTTTCCCCTCGTCCCTGGGACCCCACACACGCCCCTGTTTCCTTTCTGGTCCTCCGTCACGGCCACTCCTCCTCCCAGCCCCGGAGCTTTGCCCTTGGACCCTCTCTCGCTTCTCCACTTTCTCTCCTGCAGTAACCATCCCTGTCTCGTGACTACACTGCC
>PVJI01019945.1:0-29977 GCA_004026765.1 Micronycteris hirsuta
AGTGCAAAGGTTCTTTTGAATTGGTTTTTCTGAATTCTTAGGGTATAATTCCAGTAGTGGAATGCTGGGTCGAAAGGCAGTTCCATTTTCATTTTTCTGAGGAAGTTCCATACTGTTTTCCATGATGGCTGCACCAGTCTGCATTCCCACCAACAGTGCAGTAGGGTTCCCTTTTCTCCACATCCCCTCCAACAGTTATCTGTTGCTTTGTTGATGATGGCCATTCTGACCGGTGTGAGGTGATATCTCACTGTGGTTTTAATTTGCATCTCTCTGATGGCGAATGATGTTGAGCATCTTTTCATATGACTCCGGGCCCTCTGTATGTCCTTTTTCAAGAAGCGTCTGTTCAGGTCTTTTGCCCATTTTTTAATTGGGTTTTTTGTCTTCCTGGGGTGGAGCTGTATGAGTTCTTTATATATTTTGGAGATCAGACCCTTGTCTGAGGTATCATTGGCAAATATGTTTTCCCATACGGTTGGTTCCCTTTCCATTTTAATACTATTTTCTTTAGCCCCACAAAAGCTCTTTATTTTGATAAGATCCCATTTGTTTATTCTTTACTTTATGTCCCTAGCTCTAGGGGACAAATCATTGAAGATGTTGCTGCGTGGAATGTCTGAGATTTTCCTACCGATGTTTTCCTCTAGAACTTTTATGGTGTCACCACTTACATTTAAGTCTTTTATCCACCTTGAATTTATTTTTGTGTGTGGTGTAAGTTGGTGCCTGAGTTTCATTTCTTTACAGGTAGCATTCCAGATTTCCCAACACCATTTGTTGAAGAGGCTATTTTTATTCCATTTCATGCTTCTGCCCGCTTTGTTGAAGATTAGTTGCCCGTAGAGACTTGGGTTTATTTCTGGGCTCTCTATTCTGTTCCATTGGTCTATCTGTCTGTTTTCATGCCAGTACAAAGCTGTTTTTGTTACATTGGCCTTGTATTATAGTTTGATATCAGGAATTGTGATTCCTCCTGCTTTGCTCTTCTTTCTCAACATTGCAGCTGATATTCGGGGTCATTCATGGTTCCATATAAATTTTTGAAGTGTTTGTTCTATAGCCATGAAATATGTCATTGGTACTTTGATAGGGATTGCATTGAATCTATATATTGCTTTGGGTAGTATGGACATTTTGATGATGTTGATTCTTCCAATCCATGAGCATGGTATATGTTTCCATTTGTTTGTGTCTTCCATTATTTCTCTCTTAAGTGTTGTGTAGTTTTCTGAGTACAGGTCTTTTACCTCCTTGGTTAGGTTTATTCCCAAGTATTTTATTTTTTTTGTTGCTATATCGAATGGGATTTTTTTCCTGATTTCTGTTTCTGCTGTTTCACTGTTGGTATACAAAAATGCCTTTGATTTCTGGATATTGACTTTATATCCTGCTGTCTTGCCAAATTCAATTATTAGATCGAGTAGTTTTTTGGTAGAGTCTATAGGATTTTCTAAGTATACTATCATGTCGTCTGCAAACAACGACAGTTTTGTTTCCTCCTTTCCAATTTGGATGCCTTTTATTTCCTTTTCTTGTCTGATTGCTGTGGCCAAAACGTCCACAACTATGTTGAATAGAAGTGGTGATAGTGGGCAACCTTGTCTTGTTCCTGATCTTAGTGGGAAAGATTTTAGTTTTTGTCCATTGAGTTTAATGTTGGCTGTAGGTTTCTCATATATGGCCTTTATTATGTTGAGGAATGCTCCCTCTATTCCCACTTTGCTAAGTGTTTTTATCATAAGTGGATGTTGTACCTTATCGAATGCTTTTTCTGCATCTATTGATATGATCACGTGATTTTTGTCCTTGTTTTGTTTATGTGATGTATTATGCTTATTGTTTTGTGAATGTTGTACCATCCTTGCATCCCTGGGATGAATCCTACTTGGTCATGGTGAACGATCTTTTTAATGTATTGCTGGATGCGGTTTGCTAATATTTTGTTGAGAATTTTAGCGTCAATGTTCACCAGTGATATGGGCCTGAAGTTTTCTTTCTTTGTTGTGTCTTTTTCTGGTTTTGGGCTTAGGATGATGCTGGCATCATAAAAAGAGTTTGGGAGTCTTCCATCATTTTTTATTTTTTTGAATAGTCTGTGAAGGATAGGTGTTAGTTCTTCCTTAAATGCTTTGTAGAATTCTCCTGTGAAACCATCTGGTCAGGGGTTTTTCTGTGTTGGGAGTTTTTGATTATTGCTTTAATTTCATCCACTGTTATTGGTTGGTTCAGGCTTTCTATTTCTTCCTTATTGAGTTTTGGAAGATTATAATTTTCTAAAATATTGTCCATTTCCCCTAGGTTTTCATATTTCTTAGCATACAGTTCTTCATAGTAGTGACTTATAATTCTTTGTATTTCTGTGGCATCAGTTGTAACATCTCCTCTTTCATTTCTGATTGAGTTTATTTGGGTCCTCTCTCTTTTTTTCTTGATGAGCCTGCTTAAAGGCTTGTCCATTTTGTTAATCTTTTCAAAGAACCAGTTCCTGGATTCATTGCTCCTTAGAATTGTCCTTTTAGTCTCTAAGTCATTTAATTCTGATCTGATCTTGGTTATTTCCTTCCTTCTACTTACTCTGGGTTGTCTTTGCTGTTGTTCCTCGAGTTCTTGTGGGCGCAGTGTTAGGGTGTTCGTGTAAACTGTTTCTGTTTTTTTTAGGTAGGCCTGTATTGCTATGAACTTCCCTCTCAGGACTGCCTTCGCTGTGTCCCATATGTTTTGGGTTGTTGTCAGTTCATTTTCATTTGTTTCAAGGAAGTTTTTGATTTCTTCCCTAATCTCGTCCTTGACCCATTCATTGTTTAACAGCATGCTATTCAGTCTCCATGGTTTTGAGTGTTATGGGTTTTTTTTTCTTTGGGTTGGTTTCTAATTTCAGTCCCTTGTGGTCAGAGAAAAAACTTGGTATGATTTCAATCTTCTTGAATTTGTTGAGGCTTATTTTGTGTCCTATCATATGGTCTATTTTTGAAAATGTTCCATGTGTATTTGAAAAGAATGTGTATTTAGCTTCTTTGGGGTGAAGGGCCCTATATATATCAATTACGTCCATTTCTTCTAGGGCATTGTTCAGTGCCACAATGTCTTTGCTGATATTTTATTTGTAGGATCTGTCCATTTTTGACAGTGGGGTGTTGAAGTCCCCTACTATAATTGTGTTGCTATCAATGTCTTTCTTGAAGTCCTCTAAGATTTTCTTTCTGTATTTGGGTGCTCCTGTGTTGGGTGCATATATATTTACAATATTTATGTCTTCTTCGTGGATTCTCCCCTTGAGAATTATAAAGTGCCCTTCTGGATCTCTCTTGATGGCCCTTTTTTTGAAGTCTATTTTGTCTGATGTGAGTATTGCTACCCCAGCTCTTTTTCTTGTCCGTTTGCTTGGAAACTTGTTTCCATCCCTTCACTTTCAGTCTGTGTAAGTCTTTTGTCCTGAGGTGGGTCTCTTGTAGGCAGCATGTGTTTGGATCGTGCTTTCTTATCCATTCCGCTATTCTATGTCTTTTAATTGGAGCATTTAATCCATTTACGTTTAAAGTTATTATTGATAGGTACTTATTCATTGCCATTTTTTTTTGTACCTGTGTTCCTCACTCTCTCTCTTTCCCTTCCTTTCCTTAAATCAGTCCCTCTAGGATCTCTTGCAGAGCTGGTTTGGTGGAGGTGTATTCTTTTAGACTTCTTTTGTCTGGGAAGCTCCTTATTTGGCCATCTATCTTGATTGAGAGCCTTGCTGGGTAGAGTAGTCTTGGTTGCAGGCCTCTGGTTCTCATTACTTGGAATATTTCTTGCCATTCTCTTCTGGCTTGGAATGTTTCCATTAAGAAGTCAGCTGCTAACCTATTGGGGTTCCCTTGTATGTTACTTCCTGTTTCTGCCTTGCTTCCTTTAGGATTCTCTCTTTGTCTTGGAATTTTGCCATTTTAATGATGATGTGTCTTGATGTGGGCCTGTTAGGGTTCCTTTTGAATGGGACTCTCTGTATTTCCTGGATTTGTGTGGCTTTTTCTCTCATCAGATTAGGGACATTTTCCATCATTACTTTTTCGAACAGGTTTTCCATCCCTTGCTGCTCTTCCTCTCCTTCTGGTATCCCTATTATATGAATATTATTATGTTTCATGTTGTCCTGCATTTCCCTTAATACCTCTTCATTCTTTCTGAGCCTCTTTTCCTGTTCTTGCTCTTTTTGGGTGCTTTTTTCAACCTTGTCCTCCAGCTCGCTGATCCAATCCTCTGCTTCATTGAGCCTGCTCTTGATTCCTTCTATTGTGTTCTTCAGTTCAGATATTGTATTCTTCATTTCCTCTTGGCCCTTGTGAATAGTTTCTATTTCCTTTTTCATGTTGACATAGTTTGTAGTGAGTTCATTATAGTTTCCGGTAGTTTTCTGTGAGTTCATCAAGCATCTCGAGTTTCTTGAGCTGCCTGATAACATATGCTTTGAACTCAGTGTCTGATAGTTGGCTTGCCTCTGTTTCATTTATCATTCTTTCTGGGGCTTCCTCCTTTCCTTTCATTTGGGGATTGTTTCTTTGTCTTCCCATTGTTTGTGGGATTCTTCTTGCTAGCCTCTGATTCTTAAATTGATCTGTCAAGTTCTCTGGAACATCGAAGTTAATTTTGTATCACTGTCTCTGTTTTTTGGGCTGACTCTTGTCTGGGTCCCACTCTATTCTCTTCACAATTCCAGGTTTTAATGTCTCACCTGTGGATAAAGAAGAGAGGGGAATGGAGAAAAAGAAGGAAAAGAAAACAAAAGAAAAGGAAAAAGAAAGGTAAAGAAAAAACAATACTCAAGTAAAATAAAATAAAATAAAATATAATAAAAAATATGAGATAAAAAGAAGAGAAAACTAGGAATACCATATGAAGGGAAGGTAGAAGGAGTTAAAAAAATATAGAAGGACAGATAGGAAGAAGGTTGGGGTAAAACAAACAAAGAAACAAAGAGAAAACAAAAGAAAGAAGAAAAAAGAAAAAAAAGACATCTGTTGGCTGGCTTCAACAGCATCTGGTCAGGGCTGCGACAGGCTGGAAAGATATCAGACTTCCCCAGCTTTCTTCCTTGGCTGCACTCTTAGCTGCCGTCCTGCCTCCAGCCGAGTTGCTAGGAGTTCGCAGCACCTCCTTTGCGCTGCCTGATCCCCACCCTGAGTCAGAGTTTGTGAGGTCTGTGTCTCCCTTCAGTGGGGTGCGATGTCGCTCCCCTGTTTTTCTCCCACGGAGGGAGTCTGCACTGCAGGTCTCCGATCACAGTGCCTGGGTTGTGTCTCAGGCCCTCTCGGAGTGAGCTCTGCGCCCCTGTATTTGTTGACCGCTTTTGTCTCTGGATTCGGGGCTTGCAAGCCACAGGCCTGGGCACCTGGTCGGGCACCATCCCCAGCCACCCCTGACTGGCTTCGCCGGGTGTTCGCCTGGTCCCGGAGTTCCGGGCCTGGGTCTCCCGTTCAGTTCAATCTCGAATTCCTCCCGCTGGGATAGCCGGCCTCTGCAGACCAGTCCCCGCGTACACACCAACCTTCGGACTGCTGGGGACCAAGGCTCTCCTAACAGATGCGCGCGCCTACTTTGGCAACTCTCACACCCCAATCCAGCTCCCTCCTACGGATCCTGGAACAAAGCGGGAAGCTGCTGCGACTGGATCCGCAGACCTCCAGGTTCCCCGCGAGTCCTGAGGGACCCCTTCCCTCCGAAGCAGACTCCCTACCGGCTGATCTTTCAATTTTATGTGCAATCCTGGTCACCAATCTTCCTGGAATAAAGCTGGGCTATCGCTCCGCTCCTCAGAAAATCAGCTAGATATCCCACCAGTGGGCTGGAGGAAGCCGATCCCACTCCCTCCTACTTCGCCGCCATCTTTCCCTTTCAACATTCTTAAAGAATTTTAAACAAGGAGCCATGCATTTTCATTTTCCAATGGGCCCTAAAAATTGTGTAACTAGTCCTGGGACTAGTGAAAAGTCAAAAGCTGACATACATTCAGTACTTAATACAATAAGAAGACAAGGTCTATTTATACTTAAAATTACAAAGTTACCCAATGATGAAGGTGCCCAAAATGTGGTATTACTATATTGAGATTTTGGGAGAATGTATGGTGGTGAAATGTATAGATTAACTAAATCCTCATATAGTCCTTCAGAATGAAGAAATTACAGTACAAACACAATATTCAGGAATTGGCAATAACTAACAGATGAAACAACTGAGAGAGATCAAAGTAGTTACCCTTAAGAAAAGTAAGGTGGGATGAGGAAGGATGTGCCCCAGGACCATTGCTTCTTATTAAAGATCCTAATGTGCCTTTTGTATTTGGGTATATATTGTTTTAACTTTTAAAGGATAATTTAAGAATCATAATATAGCTAAGGCACATTCTATAAATGTATTCTAAAACAATTTTATTAAGCAACTAATCATATACATAAACTTTCTAATTTACTTCATACAAAAGTCATATGATTTGTATCTTAGAATATGTATGACATAGTTTCTGCCCTCTAGACATCACTCATACTATTAATCACGTTATCTCATCCAAACAAGGTCAAGGCTACATGGAGAAGAAGAAATCAGCAAAGCTGAATAGCTTAGAGTGGTCACATTTGCTTTAAAGGGCAATTTGTCCTATTTTACCAAAACATTGTTGTTCAAAGCCAGACATTTGCAAATACCAATACACTTTTCAGCCATTGGTTTCTATTTTGATGAATATTAAAGGAAGTAGAGCTCTTGTCCTCTGAAAAATGACCACATACTTATCAATATTCTAGATAGAAAGGGGGCAGTGGGAAATCTGAGGAAACCAATAAGGAATCAGACTCAATAGTTGCTTTCCATGGACATTTCCCACTGCCTGATGAAGAACAAGGGGACTGCATTTCCGGCAAAGATGAATGATCTTCCACAGGTGGTTACAACTGCTATTTCACCAGTGTAGATACAAAAAATGAAAGCAAAGTATTTGGAAGGGAAAGGCTATGGTGATGCTACTAACATCCATGTCATGGACAGAAATTGGAGTGGGCACTGCACAACCATCCAGTCCTGGACACTAGAGCAAAGAGTCACCATGGCAACACTACACCCCTGCTACCAGATACAATAATTACACAATTTAACCACATCTTTAAAGCTCTACAAGTTCGGCCCTGGGATGTAGCTCAGTGGATTGAGCGCGGGCTGCAAACCAAAAGGTCACCGGTTCAATTCCCAGTCAGGACACATGCCTGGGTTGCAGGCCAGGCCAGGCCAGGCCCCCAGGTGGGCCACGTGAGATGCAACCACACATCGATGTTTCTCCCCATCTCTTTCTCCCTCCATTCCCTTCTGTCTAAAAATAAGTAAATCAAATCTAAAAGGAAAAAAAAAAGTTCTACAGGTTCCATCAAGTTCCCCTGCCCAGCATAAGCTTTTTAAAAGAAAAAAAGAAGGAATATAGGTGACCAATAGACATATTAATGGATACTCAATCTCACTAATCATCAGGCAAATGCAAATTAAAACCACAGTGAGATTTCATCTCACACATGTCAGAATGGCTACCATCAATAAATCAACAAACAAGTATTAACAAGGATGTGGTGAAAAGGGAACTCTTGTACACTGTTGGTGGGATTGTAAATTGGTGCAGCCACTATAGAAAACAGTATAAAGATTCTTCAATAAAGTAAAAATAGAACTACTATATCCAGCAATTCCACTTCTATGTTCTTATCTGAAGAAACCCAAAACACTAATTATAAAAGACATATGCATCCCTTTGTTTATTTGTAATATTATTTACAATAGCCAAGATATGAAGGCAATGTAGGTTCCTATTGATAGACAAATGAAAAAGAAGATGTGACACAGATATACAGTGAAATATTACTTGGCCATAAAACTGAATGAAATCTTCCATTTGCAACAACGTAAATGAACCTAGGGGATACTGGCAGCAGGTGTGGAACCCGGGCCCACAGCAGGGACACAGAAGCAACAGGGTCAGTCTGGGCTCTACAAGAAAAACAGGAAGCATCAGAGAAGAGAAGAAATACGTTGAAATGTGAAGTAGACCTTCTTGCTTACTTCCCCCTGAAACTGGTGAAATTAGTCACTTCTTTTTCTTTTAGCTTTTCATTTTCAAGTAATTTCAAGAAAGTTGGAATAACAGTACACCTGGATTCAGATTCACAATTTTAACACTTAGCTACATTTGTTGTATCCTTCCCCTATTAGATATAATGTTTTTATTTTTGATATATTATATGCAAATAACATATAAAGTTATATTTTTGCTGAATCTTTTGAGAGTTAGATGATGATTTCCTGTGTCTTCACCCAAAAATCTTTCATCGTGCATTTTCCAAGGACAAGAACATTCTCTTATTATAATAAACAAAAGTTCATAAAAAGTAACTTTGATGTGACAGTGTTATCTAATCTACAGTCCACATTTAGATTTCACCCCTGATCCAGAGTCCAATCCAGGATCATGCATTGTATTTAGTTGTCATGCCTCTTTAATCCCTTAAATCTAGAAAGTTCCTCCAGTTTTCCCGGTCTTTCATAACATTGGCACATTTCAGGTCAGTTGCCTCTCAGTTTGAGTTAGGTCAAGGTTACACACTTGGGACAGAAACACAAGATAAGAGGTGCTTCAGGTGCATCACATGTTTCTTCACTATGAAGTTACCGTCTTTACTTTTGTAAGTCATAAGTAGTCTATGGGAAATTCTTTGAGATAATGTGAATATCCTGTTTCTCCCAAACATTCATCCAATAGTTTTGGCATGCATAGATGATTCTGGTCTGAATCTATCTTGTCTCTGATGGTTATGAAATGGTGACTTTCTAACTCTAGTCTTTTTACATTTATCAGAAAGCATTGGACTTGAAAGAAGAGCTTTCCTTTATTCTCCATTTACTTATTATCACTGTGGACTTGAGAATTCTTATATAATTCAGGGAATTGCAACCTGTTATTGTCATCATTCGTTCTGATGCTCACTTGTCCCTCATTTGGCCAGTAAGAGCTCCTCAAGCCTGTCCCTGTGTCCTTTTGACTTGTCCCTATCATTTTGTGAGCAATTCCTTACTTTCTGACATAAGCAAGATGTACCAGACTCCTCTAGTAATTTCTTCTCTTCCCAGGCCCTGTAATCAGCCATTCCTCCAAGAAGTATTTGTTTATTTTGTGGAGCATAATATTTAGAAACAAAGATACAAACATGCAGTGTGTTCAAATATTACCAATTTCCTATGGGAAAACATTCCGGGTAAATTGAGGTCTTTTCTTGGGCATGGGGAAGGGGGCTTCACAGAAGAACTTCCTAACTGGTTGAATAACATTTAAGTTCTAGTTTAGCAAGTCCAGAGAAAGTGTTATCTATAGTGTCCATATTTTTGTTTCCAGATGTTGCTGTGATGGCTGTGTTTGTGGTTGCAGTGCTTGCTCTGCTTATAAAATCCCAGGTGATGTTAGTGGCCTGCAGCATAAACATCTCCAATCTGACTGCAACTGGCTGCTTCTCTGACCATTCATTTAACCTCTACATTTGTCAATAACAGTAAACTAACCTGAATTGGTGCTCCCTGCACTCCTATTTTTTGGTGAGGATATTGTAAAACTACCAACAGCAGTTGCACCTGTGCTGTAATAAGAGTTGGTGTAATCACAGAGTCCACTGGCCAACCATGAACTCAGGGGCTCAGAGCTCTATCCTCACACACTAGTTCAGCCATTGGAATAAATGTTCTGCATCCTCTAAAAACATCTCTCAAACTACTCACCAACTCTTTTCAATCCTTTCTATGTCAACTTTCAAGTGCAGGTGCTCTCCAATCCACATTGTCATCGGCTGACCCTCACTACAGAACCCTAAATGTTCAGTGACACACAATGTTAGCATATTACAGTAAAAATAATTGAAGGAAATAATGGAATAAGCACACCTCATGGGAGGTGTGTATGATGCTGCTGTCAGCTTCAAAGCTGAACATGGAAGGAATGGTCCAACTGCAGAGCTCAAGGGCATGAAAAAGGGAACCTATTCATCCTATGCAATGAATTTTTAAGCATTGTAAAAGTTTTGCTTCAACAAATTGAATCTCATGCCACTTTAGTTTCTAAAATTTTTCTCCCAATTTAGGTCAGTAAATGCAGAAGGGCTTCAATGAGAAATAGTTTCAACAAGATCCGTTCTGAGACAGCCCTGCTTGTTAATTAAACATAAACTATAACAAGTACTCTCAGCTTGTTATAATATAAAACATTCTCTCTATTATACCCACAAAGAGATTTGTCTACCAATGTGTTAATAATTTTATCACCAAATGATTAAATTCTTCCCATATTGTCATATTTTTTCTCAATTTTCTACAATGTACATGTATTACTTTTGTCAGAAACTCAGAAGATGACAATAAATGTGTGTAAACAACAGGAAAAGAAAAGCACTAGCCATTTTAGGTGCACATAGGAGCCAGATGGGAGGCACTGCAAGGTAGTCCAGGGGAAATGGCATGTATGAAAGTCATTAAGATGTTCTGTGAGTGAAATCAAAAACTTGGAAAGAGATAAAACTTCTTTAAACAGCAACTATAGAAGAACTCATCATTTTTTTGAAGTGGTGAATAAATTTTTAATTGTTGTTCAATTACAGTAAGTAAATGAGTGGATCAAAAAACTGTGGAACTGTGGTACATTTACACAATGGAATACTACACAGCAAAAAGAAAAAAAAAGGAACTCCTACCCTTTGCAACAGCATGGATGGAACTGGAGAGCATTATGCTAAGTAAAATAAGCCAAGTGGTGAAAGACAAATTCCATATGATCTCACCTATAAGTGGAACCTAATAAACATAACTCATCACTTTTACATTTAGCAGTGTCTTCAGCCAACTCTCAAAAGAAAACTTTTAGTGTCAAAAATCTATTTTACCTTGTTGGACCCCAAGAAAACATCAGCTCCTTTTGGACTCAAAACCTGAGTGTCTGCAGAATAGAGGGGTCCAAGCCAAGTGCTCATGAGGTGCAGAAAGAGGCTGCCTCACAGGGTGTTGTTTGAGTGGCAACCAAGTGCCCCAGACAGCTTCTTGCCCTGCATATCAAAAAGACCTGTTCAAGCATGGATGGAACTGGAGAGCATTATGCTAAGTGAAATAAGCCAGGTGGTGAGGGACAAATACCACATGATCTCACCTTTAACTGGAACATAATCAACAAAAGAAAAAAGCAAACAAAATATAACCAGAGACATTGAAATCAAGAACAATCTAATAATAGTCAAAGGAAAGGGGAGAAGGGACTGTGGGGAGAAGGGTTTTCAGGAACTACTATAAAGGACACATAGACAAAACCAAGGGGGAGGGTGGAAGCAAGGGAGGGAGGTGGGTGTGAGTGGGGTAGGGGGAGGGAAGGGGAGAAAATGCAAACAACTGTAATTAACAATAAAGTAATTAAAAAATAAGTAAATTAATTAATTAATTTTTTAAAAAGACCTGTTCATTCAACATTTTCTCAAGACCTACCATATGCCAGGCACTCTGCTAAGCAACAATAATACAAAGATCAATCACACAGGGTCTCTGTCCTCAATGAATCAGAGCAGAAAGGACAAGATGAGGAAAATAGTACATTTAAAGAAAAAAAGGCTTTTTGAGTGAATGTGCTTGTAAAGAGATAGAAAGAAAGAATGAAGGAAAGGAAGAAAGAGGAAGGGAGGAAGGAAGAAAAGAAAGAAGGAGGAAAGGGGAGAGAAGGGAAGCGAAGGAAGGAGGGAGGAAGAAGAAAGGAAGACACCACTTTCCAGTCTCACATATGTGACACAGACTTTTCTGCTTTGTGTTCATAAGGAGTGGCTTGTCTCCTCTCTCCACACCAGAAGAACACCTGTACCTTCCTTTTTCTCTCACTCAGAGTATAGAACAGCATCTTGCATCTTATTTAATATATATTTGGTGAAAATGAATTAATACATTGATTTTTGAGGTAATCATTTGGAAAAATTGGCCAACTAACTCAAAATAGCAAATGCTACTATCTCCATTAATCAACCAAGTAACTCCTGATGTCTTTCCTTGATTTCTTTATTGTGAAAAACACACTGCACACACACATACTCATACCCCCTTTAAGCACCTTACCACTCTTCAAACACATATTAGGGCAAAGTCACTACAACTGGATGTTAATTTTGCAAAACAGTTGTGATAGTGTTAGATAATCTAATGAGTTTAGACCCACACAGACAGGCCCAGGCAACACTAGGGACAGATAGTCTGTCCTTATATCACTGGCCCCACCTCTGCCACATCTGTTCATACCTGCTGAGTGACACTGGCTAAGTGCCTTAAGCTATCAACACTGTAGTTTCTTCACTATAAATTCAGGACAACCACAAGATACTATGGAGAACCTAGCCTTGGTGAACACGTCATTAAGTGATGGCTCTTATTTGTTATATTTTCTGTCTCAGCATTGTGTCTGCCCTCTATACATCCCACACTCAGAACCC
The DNA here is from genome assembly GCA_004026765.1 of Micronycteris hirsuta. Taxonomy (NCBI): domain Eukaryota; kingdom Metazoa; phylum Chordata; class Mammalia; order Chiroptera; family Phyllostomidae; genus Micronycteris; species Micronycteris hirsuta. Next base: position 12,510 of record PVJI01019945.1, read on the forward strand.
AGATGCATCGTCCATCTATACTATGGTCTTTACTTAACCAACCCCTTTCCCTCAAACTTAATGTACTGAGATAGAGTCATTTGATCAACAAATATTTACCAAGAACATTTACTAGGTGACCAGTATTGTGCTAGGCACTGGGCAAGCAATATCAAAAAGATCCACACAAGGCCTGCCATCCTGGGACTCACACGTCAGGAAAGGGCCAGGAGGAACCCTCTGCAGTGGGGAGAGGACATGGGGTGTTCAGGACACCCAGGAAAGTACCTGCAGGGAAAGCTGTAAGAGCCAAGGATGAGGACTCCATCAGGCAAATACAAAGTGCCAAGATGGCTCCAGGCAGATGGAACGGCATGTGTGAAGGCCCAAAGGGTAGCAGATTACTGAGTTTACAGAACTTTGTAGGTGTTACTAACACAGTGGGGGCAGATAGCAGGTGGAAGGTGGCCAGACATGGACTGCCCCAGGAAGCACTGTGGATTGCAGAGCAGCAGGTGAGTCTCATAGAGAAGTAAAGCCATGGGTACCATCTCAGCAGAGAAAGCAAAAGGATGAGCAGGGGAATTGGGAGAACAACACCTGGGCCACAGGTGCAGAACAGGTGTTTCAGATGAGATGAGCAGAGGCAAGGGTTCAGTTATATGGCTGCAGTAATGACCCAAGTCAGAGCTCATGATGCTTGAGAAGGTTAGTGGCAGTGGGGGTAAAAGTGACAATAGGTAGAATTGGGAGATGTTTAGGTGAAAAACTCTGGAGTTTTGGGATATAGAGGTGACAAAGAGGAAGATGTTAAGGATGACTCCCAGATTTCTGACTTGAGCAACTGAATGAGTTTTCTGAGATGGGGAAAACAAGCAGAGGAGCATATCTGGAGGAAAGGACTGTGAGTTTTGCTTTGGAACTTGTGAGATGGAGTTGCTCTTGGAACATCTGAGTAGACGTAGTTGTTGGACATGGAGGAGGTAAGTCTGGGGCTCTAAGACAAAATCTAAGTAAAGAAATGTGGTGGGTTTTTTGGGTCACAGGCAATGGTGATTGGATCCTGGGAGTGAAGATGGGGCCAGGTTGGCCAGTTGGCAGAGTAAGTAGGGCCTCAGAATATGAGAAAACAGGAACAAAAAAAAAGGATTTAAAAAAATTTTCCATTTTGTATTTCAAAAAGTACAAGAAATTCCTCCTCATGGGGAAAATCAGCACTTGGCTGAGCCACTGTTAAGTCTGTTTTGCAGTTTGAATGAATTTGAATTTGGATTTGTCATAGTCAGTCAGGAAGGGGGAGGTCATTGGCATATTTAGGATTTCTAAATATTTTGCTCTAATCCTGAATGTAAATGTCACTACAGGAACCTCAAAGCCACCATGAGAAACACAGTTTCCAAAAACAGAGGATGCTCACTGGCCCCTCAGGTAGCTGAGCTTGGTCAGAAGCCAGCTGGGTGATGGTGGCACTTTCTGAGGCCCCCACCTGTAGTACCTTGCAGGTTTAGTTGACTCTTTAATTCATAGTATGTGGTCTGGATGCTGATGTGTTAATACATTCCTCTATAAAATAGAATACTACATTTTAAAGGAGAGGTTTTGGGGACTATACCTAAACTGAAATGCAGAAGTCTCCTGGTCTACATTTCAGACTCTGAAGAAGGTCTTTGAGAAGAGAGAAGCCTACATCCTGGTCAAGAGGCTTTTCTGGCAACTTCTAAGTCATACTACATAGGTGGTGTAATGTATCCACCTGCTTATGTGGCAAAGCCACAGTGTGGCCACCACTTCGCAACTCTGTACCCAAGACCCAAATGGTGTTCAAACCTCACCCACTGTCTTATCCCCAGCCACTTGGACTCTTTGGATGCTACTAGCCATTTATAAAATCTCTGAAATGTAGAAGTAAGGGACGGCTTCAGCATAATGTAAGGTTTTGACTCAAGTCACAGACTATTGCTGCTAATGGTCCATGGCTGGCAGAGGAGTGGCTCCCAGAGCCAATAAGCTGCTTTTCCATAAAAGCATACTCGGATAAATAAGCACTGGGCCTTGGAAAGACTCGGTCCTCTGAAGATGTAAATATCCTCAAGGTGCACCAAAGAAACTGAGTCACTTTCAATTTATCATGTTATTAACAGTGCTGATTATTTTCTCTGGGTTCTCATATAAATTCATGTGGAAAGGAGGGGGATGAGGTGAATTCTGTTTATCTGAGAGTTACTGCTTAACCAAACCGTGTGTGATAAGAGACCAGAAAGTAAGAAATTATATTTTTCCTTGGAAGTTAGCAATTAACTTATGAAAAGCACAAAGATGTGCTGGACTGATATGACCAAGATTCTAGAAGGCAACATTCACCTCTCACTCACCCCATGTCAGCAACTCACCATGCTGCAATGAGAAGCCTCAAGAAAACCTCACCAAAATGATTTGGGGATGGGCTGCTGATCTATTGCAATTTAAAAAACGGTTTGGCCATTGGAAGGAAAGACATGTGAAAGCCCAGGGTACACTGGCAGTAATTCCCTCATCATGCTCAATAAACCCTAAGAGGCCACCTTTTGTCCTATATTGCCAACTACAGTGCACTTGTGCTTCCTGAAATCTAAAGAGAAAGTCACAGTAAATGCAAGGATCAATGTGAAAGGAAGGTGGATAGGGAAGCAGACCTCCTCTGAATGTTCAAGTCTTTTTTTGCTCTTCACATGAGAAATTGCAGAATTCCATACAAGGATATTCTTTTCAAAGTTTACTTCTTGGAACGTAAAAAGGAAAACTCTTTTCTGGTATGTTTTTCTTCTAAGTGACTTTGGAGGTCTGGACTTCAGGAACTATGACATTAGGTGACATAATATAATAAAGAGCAGTAGAGAGTGGGATAGATGGTCACGATATACCTCTCGGAGATGTACATGCATATCCACTCACTTCAAAGTGCATCCTGCAGAAAATGCCAAGAATACACTGTAAGAACCAAAGTGCAAAAGGCCTTCCCTGGAATTGCTGCACTTGGCTGGCATGCAGGAGGGCACGTGACCTCAGAGCAATGAATTGTTCTTGGCATGGGGCATGGTGAGATTGGCTCTGCTCCAAGTACCACTTGCATATTTTTCTTTCCACCTATGTTTAAAATTGCTTTTTAAATTCTGCTGTTATCAGAGGAGGGGTGTGAATTCTTAACATGCGGCCATCACCTTTCCATCTATTTTATTCCCTTGAAGAACTGGGCTTTAGTACGTAACATATTCATTTGGGAAACTGCTTCATCAACCTGCTATGGGCCACTGTGCCACAGCATTGGTAATTCTCTCTCATTCTACAAGTGTTTTTCTATTTCCACATTTACTTCTTTAAAAAAGAAGAAGTACATTGTAAAGGAGAGTTTTATGAGCTTGGCGTGAAGTCTAGGAAAGTCCCACCATCTAACCAAGAATATTATCAATGAGCTGTGGGTAAAAATTCAGGAGTAAATATAAACCCAAAGAAGGGATCATTGAATTGAACTGATTGCCCAGGGCTGCTTATCCGATGGAAAGGCTGCTGAGAACCCACCTGCCAGATCTGTGCCTGCATACCCTCACATTCTCACTCCCCGTCCCTCCCTCCCTCTTCTCCTCCTCTTTCTTTTTCTTTCCATGTGCTTCAAGATTGAAATTAAGATATTTGGGAATATGAAGGAGACATATTTGAGGCACTTATCTCAAAAAAGCAATCAACCAACATTTCTATTTCTTTTTTTTTAAGATTTTATTTATTTATTTTTAGAGAGAGGGGAAGAGAGGGAGACAGAGAGGGAGAGAAACAGCAATGTATGGTTGCTCCTCACATGGCCCTCACTGAGGACCTGGCCTGCAACCGAGGCATGTGCCCTGACTGGGAATCGAACCGGGACCCTCTTGTTCCCAGCCCATGCTCAATCCGCTGAGCTACACCAGCCAGGGCAACATTTCTATTTCTTATAGAAAGAGATCCCACCTTTTTCAGATTGGCTGGCCATGAACATTGAATGTTCTTGGTCCTGTCTTAATGGGCTTTACTTGTCCTATGTGGGGAGCACACATCACTCAGAGAAGGGTTGTATCTGTCAGCACACCTCAAAATCATCTCAGCCCATTTAGGCAAGTATTCAGGATATCAGGATAAAGTCAAAACATTCCAATTGTTTATGTCAGCTTTAACTAAATCAATGGACTCAGCACTTGAAGTCATGCAAATGCAACCAGGGTCACCTCCTTACATGAAACTCAAGATATTCTACCCACAAACAGCTACACAATGGTTAAAGCTGTAAAACTCTTCCTTTATCTCTGATGTGAGTGATGAGCATTGTCTTAGTATCAACTACATGTACACCAACAAAGACAGACGAACACCAGGTCCCCCAAACTTCACTTTATCCAACTAGGAGATGTCTCATTCTACACTTCTAGGTCTGAAGGCTCCCACACAGCAAGCACAGCTGGTGGAATGTTCATTCAGAGTCAACCTCCTAGTTTCAGAAGAAGTCATTCTGATCTTCTAGTATTGGTACCATACCCTCCATAATGTGTGTGCCCAGGAGCACATGTGTGCACTACACACATATACATACAGTTATTTGTAAATACCACATAACAAAAATACCACACACATGTGCAAATTACATACATAAACCATACACACACCAACACACAGTATATACACACAACACACAGTTCAATCTTTAGGCCAGCATTCCCTAAGCCTCCCTGAGTTTCTTTGGCCAGTGATATGAACAATATCTCCAGCTGGCACATATTTCTGTGGCTTCCATGGGTCCTAATCTACTCAGTTATTCCTACTGCACCCCACCTTGTCTCTAGACAAGTGCTTTTCTCTCATGCCATAAGTCTAAGTTGATTTATGGCTCTGAAGTCTGGCTTGCATTTTTCTACTAAATATGTCCTTCTTATCTTTGGGTTTTTGCTTTGCTTTTTGTGGGGTTTTCTTTCAATTTTCTGAGTACCTGAGTTATATATTCACATCTATCATCTTACTGAACTGCCTGTCAGACTCCTTTTGTCAATGATTTCCTCAATATAAACCTGTACACAAATGCACTATAAGTTACTAATGCAACCTGGGTTTCCTATGCCATCCTAGTCATACCCACCATCTCAGAACCCCAGTTTCTCTTTGAACACATCCCCTCTCAATGAGTGCCAGGAATGTCCAAGACCAGAGTCTTCCTCAGTGACATCTCAGAGACTGTCCCTTCCTACCTTCCTGCTTCTGCTCCTGTCCCTATCGGGTGCTGCCATGCACAACTGCAAAGGTCAGAAAGCAGCATTCTGTGGGAGTTTGCAGAACACTGCCTCTCTGCTACCAGAGTAGACCATGCCTCTAGGGAGATGCTTCCAGCTGTCTGCACAAAAGCTGTCCCTGTGAAGTACACAGACATCAATGTCAAGGGTTCACCCCCATGGCTACCAAATACAGGCATCACCTCCATGGCAATAGAAGTCACTGGACCTGCCAGCTTTTATCCCTGCCAGAGGAGGACCATCACCCTCTGTCACCTCTGTGTTCAGTATCTTTGCCATGGAGCTCCTCAGTAAATGCTCCTGCACCCTGGGATGGCAGAGACTAGCAAGGCAGTTCCTCCTATGTGTGTCCCTATTCTATTGCTCCAGGACCCAGACACAGCCAAGGACAGGTTAGCGCATACGGTGAAAAAGAGACCACAAATCATTTCAAAGTCAGTTTCCCCTCTACCCTAAGCATGCATGCTTTCCAGTGGTCTGCTTGGTCCTTCTTCAGAACAGCCCTCAACATACTCAGCATGCCAGGCCCCCAGGTCAGCCCAGGGCATCTAATTGTGGTCCTTGCTGCACATGGAATACAGTGTGGAGAGGTCCCAGCTTGGAGATACAAAAAAGGTCTTGGTCCTCCCATTCTGTCTTTATTACATTATAAAATATATTCTAGCCCTTGAGATAATGATTTTGTAAGGGTGAAGGTATTGTATTTAAGAAGTGAATGAAATGAATGAGGGAAAGGAGTGCCATTCTGGAAAGGATAGGGATGCTCCTGAACCAGTCCTGGACACAGGACGCTCAATCCCTCTGACCAACATTCTTTATCCCTGTGAGATAAGACTCACTTCAGAGGGAAAGCAGTTCCTCATGTCCAGCTGGCCCTGGACTTCAATGCTAGAGCATGCATGTCCCCAGGAAAGCATGGGGCATCAGTGGACAGCAGAAGAGGCACCAGGACTGTCCATGCACCCAGTGGCTAATTCACTCTCTCATCCAATCTATGTGACAGTTTTCTGCATACACTTTACAAGTGAAAATATCAATGTCTAGAAGGGGCAGTTTGCCCACATCACACAGCTGATAGTGTTTCACCCCAGCCTGATCCAAGCTCCTTGCTCTTTCACCGAACCAAAGTTGTCCTCAGGACCAGGAGGTGGGTTGGGAGAATGGGGTGATCCAGGGAAACCCAAGAACCAGGAAGAATATTCAATGAATGGGAATGCCACTTTACAGTGCCAGAGGTTTTCCAGGAGAAGAGTGTTGGCCCCTTGCTGGACCTGTAAGGTGCGTGTTTCCCATTGGTCCTGAACATTAGCTCCTACCTAGACAATGTGTAGTCCCTCTGCTTCAAGTCTTTGGCACCTGGTCACATCACTAAATCTCCAGGTCACACAGAATTGACCTGTAACAGCTCTGGAATCTTCTACAGATTCATACAACATGAGGACTGAGCCTCTGTGACTCATGTCAGTTGCATCTCCCTGCTGCCCGAACAGAAAAGGAACTCCCAAGTTAATTTTAAAAACTCTTTCATGAGATCTAAATGAAGATCTCCCTACTCATGGCTCCTCCCACTTTGGCACAGATATTTGGGCCAGATGCGGGGGCCACATCCTCTCCCAGTGATTAGAATCTGACTCTTTAGCCTCTGGTTCCACATCCAAAAGTCCAAACTAGTTCCGCACTAAATCGGTCTGCTAGTTCTAATGCCTCCACCAAAAAAAGAGCAAACATTGGTTATATAACTTTCATATGAAAGTTAGAAAATGTGAGTGGCCTTTTTTATATTTTCAATGATATAATCCTCATAAACATGTTAACAATTAGTTATTTCAAATAATGTCCCCTTCTGTTTAGTATTTTATTACATTTACTGTCTCTACAACTAAATATTCAAATATATGCAAGAAAAATTATGTATATTCTCAGAGTCTGTTTTACTAAAAAATAATCACAGTTGTTTCATTTAAGTTTTGCTACCATGATTCTGTTTCTTAAGTGCTAGAGGACAAAAAGATTACAGCTCTCCATGAATATTTCTACATTTCAAATGAACTCTATCTTCCACTTACCTGAGCATTTCTTTTTCATTCTCCTTTTCATTCTTAAGCCCTCTCTTTGTTTCACAGTCTGTATAACTCCATTCAGGGCATGATATGGCCAGCATCACATACAACACTTCACAGACTCCTGTGTTTCTCATATTAGTCCAATTTCTGATCCCCACTCAACCAGAGAGAGAGTGAAAGGAAGATAGAAGGCACTGAAGAATAACTCTATTAACTTTATAACCCCTCAATTAAACTATTACTCCTTCAACTTCTAATTTCTCCTCTGACCATATGGGAGACTGTGCCAGGCTGTGACCCTGAGACAAACAGGGCAATTTTTGCATTTTGCAGAGCTGGAAATCAAATGCAAGTGGACTGTTGGCTAAATTCCATGAGTCTCCTAGTTAAACATTGTACAATTCTATACATATATTCCAGCCCCAATGTGAGAATGGGAGGAGAACACTTTCTCTTTCCTCCTCTCCCATAATGTTAAAGTTCTGTTCAATTTAAATCAGCAACAGCCAAGATTTGGCAGTTGCAAGGTAACATATTGGTTAAGAGCATATTTTCCAGAGCCAGACCTCCGGGGTCAGAATCCTGGTGGTATCACTCACTAACTTTGTAACCTTGTACAAATTACTTAACATCTCTGTGCCTCAGTTTCCTCATCTGTAAAATGAGTATATTCCAGGATACCTACCTCATATGACCTGTGAAGATTAAATAAATTATCATTAGTAAAGCTGCTAAAAGGAACCCAGATAAATGCTTGATAAATAAAGGGAAAAGGAGAAGAAAAACCTAAGGCACACCACTGGGAACAGAGTCTCTCCAGCCTCTAAGAAATCAGCAACTGCATAGGAACATTAAATTAATGTAATTAACAGTACAAAGACACAGTTAGCAATTGTTAAACAAATACTGTCTTTTGATAGTAGTTATGTGTGAATATGACAGATTATTTGTCTAAAAACAGAAAATAGTCATAAAGTTCTTTGAACTGGTAAGGCGATCCAATGTTTATACTGTAAGTCATAAAGAGAAAAGTCATTTTACTCACACAAATGGTTAGATTCAAAACTATTCTAAAGAGAGAAAATAGTCCATCATCTTAGATCTTCCAGTTTTGAGTTCCAAGTCCAAGCTATTATTGTTACTGCTTCCCCTTTTTGCCCCATGTAATTTACAGTAAATGAGCTTCTCTCTGTGTCTCTGGTCTGCAAGAGACAGATCCCAAATTATAATAACAGCATTAAATGCTAATTGGTGATAAGGATGATGTATAACAACTTTCTCATCTTGAACTTTCAAATAAGGGTCAAGTTCAGGAGTTCACCATGCCAAAAGTTGGCATCTTTATTTTATTAAGTTTTTAGTAAAGATGGAAGTCTATTATAAAGTATTCATGTTCTCCAGAGCCTAATGTGACCCTAAAACAGGACTGTATTCTATGAAGAAGAAAGAACTCAAAGAAAAATCTGTGCTCGAGGATTTGACCATCACTCTGGAGAAACAAAGCATGCTGATATTGAGACAACCAGAGAATGTTATTAAGATGGTGTGTCGAGAAGTATTTAGGAGAATGGATCTTCACTATGAAGAAGAGCCTTCCACTGGGTCTCAAGAAAGTTAGTTTTCTGGTAGAGGTACACAAAACTGTTAGGTACACATGCCTTTGAAGTTAACTGAATGGTTAAGTAAGAGGTTGTGCAAAGTGCTGCAGAGCTGTAATCATGGTAGACTTGAGCTACATTAGAGTGTTTGGAGGAGGAGGCTAAAGCATGTCCTTCACACCACACCACTAGCATGAGCTCTTAGTGACAGGAAGTCTAGCTCTCACCTTTTTTGTAAGTCATTTCTAATGAAAATACTAGTTAATGTTTAGAGTTTAGATAATTGGTACACATAATTATTGTTGGGCATTGAAAAATAACAGCAAATGAGATCATTTGTATTTGCTTCCAAGCTGGCACAGGGGTGAATCAAAACCAGAGCCTATAGAGGTCTGCGTGCCACAATCTAGAATGGAGATCACTTCAAAGGCCTTTGGCAACAGGAAAAAATAGGTAACTGTGAACTTAGGATAAGTGAGACAACAGAGAGCACTTGCAGAACAACTGGGGAGCACATGCCTGGCCTGAAGCATTCGGGGTCAAGGTTTTAAAAAAACTCTCTGCTACCCAGCAAACTATCTTCAGGAAGGACTTGAGTCCCTGGCAGCTCTCTGCCACCTCCCCTGTAGATGCCCAGAGTGCACTGGGTTAAAAATGAAGCAGCTAAGTGCAAAACTAGGACCTGATTGCTGTAAAGCAAGAAAAGGCTATAGTCAAAAGACGAGGAAACAGGTCCAGAATGTGGGGATTCTAGAAGCAAGAGCAAGGCAGAGAAAAAAAGAGCAGTTCAAGGACAGTTCTGGAACCAGGTCTGGCCAGAAACCAATCTCAGGACATAAGCAGCCCAAGGTCCACATGTGGAAATAGGCAGTGAGCCCAGCAGACCTGGCTGGGGGCTGGGCGAAGTAGGACTAATGCCCTGTGTTCATGTCTCCTTGGGGCTTCCCACCAGGATTTCTATTAGTTATTCTGATTTCTGGTTAGGCTCAGAGTCACTTACTATCTTTATTTTCTTTTTAAAAATAAAATACTTTCTTTTTTTAAGATTTTATTTATTTATTTTTAGAGAGAGGGGAAGGAGAAAGAGAGGGAGAGAAACAGCAATGTGTGGTTGCCTCTCACATGGCCCTCACTGGAGACCTGGCCTGCAACCCAGGCATGTGCCCTGACTGGGAATCGAACCAGGACCGCTTGGTTCCCAGCCCGTGCTCAATCCACTGAGCCACACCAGCCAGGCTAAAAATAAAATACTTTCTATTATGAAATTTCATATTTTTTGTTTGATTTTGAACAAAATTTCACATGTGCTCAGACCATTGTCAAGTTGTCGAGAAAAAAAATACCAGTAACAGTTTGTGCCCCACTTTTCACTCCCCAAGGCAACCACTTTCAAATCTCTTAGCTAATTATTTTTGTATTTGTGTCCATGTCTCTAAATAACTTACATATATTGTGTCTTCTGAATTTTTCCATTTTAGGTACTATTTATTGACCCTTAGTCCATCCCTACACACAAAAGCATATATTTTCTTTCCACCATCTTTCAATTTAGTTCTACTATAATTTATGTTTCACCACTGCTCAGGGATTACACCAGTATATCTGTGTAAATGCAATTCACAGATTATTCATGTTATTCAGTAGCTATTTTCCTCATGGCTGACATAATAATTCAGTTTTCCTGGAGTTCATATAGTTTTTCCTTTACTTCATTTCCATATTCTTGATTCAACTGAAAATTCTCCTCTACTTCTGTAAACCTCTTCACAGTATATTCAAATGCAGACACGTGCTATCTCCTCTTTCTCCCTTTTGACCTGGTGGTTGATGCCTTTTTAACATCATCATCTTATTGTCCATTTAACAGTGCTACAGGAAGGAGAGCCAAGGGTGGGTGTTCATTCTGCAGTCCCTGCCTGGAAGTCCACAATTAATGCTCCCTAAACCTAATATTTTTACCAATTGACAGCTTAATCAAGGTGAAGGCCCTTGGGAAACTGAAATACAAGAACAAAGAGAAGAAAATGCTGAAAGAAGAGACAAGGGATTAATTTTCAATGCCCCTGGTTTTAAATTTGCTAACCTGAGCTTTGGATTGATCTGAAGGGTCTTGTGGGTGTGAGCCTCTGTCTGGAGGAAGAAAGCCATACTTATGGGAGATGTGGGCACCAGACAGACAGCACTGACCTTGCATCTTTGTCTTTGGCCACCACCTGTCTCTGAGGTCACCTTCTGTCACACTCTTCTGTGGTATGGCATTCTGTGGGGTACTTCTACAGGTATCTGTGTCTTCTTTCTCAAAAGACAGGGGAAGTACCTCATAAAGAGCTCACAAATAACCATTACTCTCCACCTCTGTGGTCCAACTGCTCTTTCTTCCCAAGCATGTCATGTTTATTGCCTGATGACATATTTTTGGAGCCCTAATTCTACAGCCCTAAAAAGTCTAGGGCTCCAGGTTGGGTCCTAAGAGACCTGTGAAGTAGGCAGGGTGCCACAGACAATTCTTTTTTTTATTTTGTTTCATTATTGTTCAATTACATTTTTCCCAGTTTCCCCCCATTGCTCTCCCCTGCTCCAGCCATAACCCACTCCCACAGTCAATATCCCCCCATTGTCTTTGTCCATGGGTCCTTTATACATGTTCCTTGACTAGACCTTTCCCCTTCTTTCCCCCATTGCCCCCACCCCCCTCCCCTCTGGTCACTATCACTTTGTTCCTTATTTCCATGTCTCTGGTTCTACTTTGTTTGTTTGTTTTGTTCTTTAGTTTCCACTTATAGTTGATATCATATGGAATTTGCCTTTCACCACCTGGCTTATTTCACTTAGCATAATACTTTCCAGTTCCATCCACGTAAGAACTGGAACTGCAAGCAATTCTTGTTGACCATTTTCTTCACACTCAGGGCTTGCTCCTTGCCCCAAAACCTAGCCTGCGTGTATTGGAAAGAGCATGAGCAAGGACAGGTCTAGACTCCTTCATCGACCAATGGGCAAGTTATTAAGCCCCTGTGAAGCACCTTATTATTTGCAAACTAAAGGTAACTATGCTTACCTTGAAAAATTATCATGATATTTAATAAAGGAAAAACTTTATTTCCAACAACATAAAGGATTTAATAACCAGGAAGCTTCCCCACTACAATACAATTTAAAATACTAACTAAAACATGAGATTCCCTTTAAACATCTGTTTGGGTTCTCAAAAAAGGAACTCTCCAAAGTCCAGAAGTAAATAAGAAACCAAAAATCAGAGTGAGACCTGTGTAAGCCCTCACTGTGACAACACAGGGGAGGAGAAAAGGAGCAGATTTAGTCACCCAGAGGAGCCAGGAGGTGAAACTCTCATATAAAGACACAACTCTCAAAGGAAATCAGGAAACAATGAACTAGGGAACAATTTAACTCCAGCACAAGCAGAGAAAGAGAAAGGCTTTCTATCTCTGGATTTTTTTGTTTGTTTGTTTTTTAAGTTCCCCCTAGGAATTCAAAACTCCAGGCCAGATTTCTCAGAAGTTTTGGGAGATCTTAAAATCTTAAATCACCTAGAAAACCAATGCAGAACCTAATTCTTAAACCCCAGTTCACACACAGCACATGAAGGAAGAAACCATTACCAATAGGAGTCAGCAGACAAAATAAACCTCAGTATTCAACTCTTTAGAACTATTGTATAAAGACTAAGAAAATAAAAATTTAAAATAGTTTAAGATAAAAATAATAAAAATGTAAGAAACAAATAATATGCTATTTTTTAAAGGAATAGACTTACAACAATAAAAATATGATTGATGATATTAAAACACTTCGGTGGTTGAGTTTAACAGACTATTAGACAAAAATAAAGGAAGAATTAGTAAATTGAAGATGAACTTGAGGATATTCCTACACAGAATGCAGCATAGAAAGAGTAAAGGGTATTAAAATACATTCAGGATAAAATAAAACTGTCAAACATCTAACTGGAATTCCAGAAGGAATGGAGACTGGTATTTAAAAAAAAAAAAAAAAAGAGGACTTCCACCAAGATGGCGGTGTAGGTGGACGCACTGCGCCACTGCATATAACCAGAGAGTTTAAACAATGAACTCAATAGTGAAAAATAAACAACCAGAACAGACAGAATCGAACTGAAGGGAAGTCCGACACCCAGGATGTTGGGGAGGACGTACATCCAGGCCGGTAAGCAGGGCAGAACTGAGCGGAGGAGTAGAGTGAGAGGCAGTTTGCCTGGAGGAACTCACCCCAGGAGCGCCTAACCAAAGCATGACCCCGAGCAACAGGTGAACCTCGCAGGCCAGCGCCATAACGGGAGAGGCCAGTGGGAACCAGCAGGGCCGAGATTGGTGGAAAAGGCAGTGGGGAATTGGGGACCAGAGGGTGATAGGGAGCGGCAGTGAACAGCAGACGCCATTGCTCCCTCCCAGGCCCCGCCCCCAGAGGAAACGTCACAAAAAAGTGACCCAGGTTGCCAGGCACCGACAAACACCTAAGACTCCGACAGGTGCGCCGAGATAAAAAAGAATGAAAATGGCCAAAATGAAAGATCAGAACAAATTACAACTAACGGATGAAGAGATAGCCAAATTAACAGATGCCCAGTTTAAAACACTGGTAATCAAGATGCTCAGAAAACTGGAAGAAAGGTGGATGCAAATAGTTGAACAAATGAAGAATACAATAAAGATAATAGAGGAAGATTTACAGGGAACCAATAGGGAAAAAAAGGAAGCTGGGACTCAAACCAATGGGGTGGACCAGAAGGAAGAACAAGAATTCAAAAAAATGAGGAGGGACTAAGGAACCTCAGAGACATTTGTAAATGACCCAACATCCGGATCATAGGTCTGCCAAAAGGACAAGAGGAACACCAAATTGAACGTATTTTTGAACAGATAATGAACGAGAACTTCCCAAATCTGACAAAGGAAATAGACTTCCTGGAAGTCCAAGAAGCTGAGAGAATCCCAAACAAGCAGGACCCAAAGAGGAACACACCAAGGTACATCATAATAACATTACCCAAGATCAAGAATAAGGAAAGAGGGAGAGAAAGATGGCGGCGAAGTAGGAGGGAGCGGGACCGGCTTCCTCTGGCCCACTGGCGGGTTATCTGGCCGATTTTCTGAGGAGCGGAGCGATTGCTCAGCTGTATTCTGGTGTGTGGGAAGATTGGCAACTAGGATTGCACATAAAACTGAAAGATCAGACAGTAGGGAGTCTGCTTCGGAGTGAAGGGGTCCCTCGGGACTTGCAGGGAGCCAGGAGGACTGTGGATCCAGTTGCAGCAGCTTCCCGGTCTGTTCCAGGATCCATGGGAGGGAGCTGGATTGGGGTGTGTGAGTAGCCAAAGCAGGCGCGCGTGTCTGTTGGGAGAGGCTCGGTCCCCAGCAGACTGGAGGTCGGTGCATACACAGGGACTGGTCTGCAGAGGCTGGCGATCCCAGTGGGAGGAATTGGAGATTGAACTGAACGGGAGACCTGAGACCTGGAGTGTACCCTGTGAAGCCAGTAAGGGGCGGCTGGGGGTGGTGCCCGACCAGGTGCCCAGGCCGGCGGCTTGCAAGCGCCAAATCCAGAGACAAAAGCAGTCAACGAATACAGGGGCGTGGAGCTCATCCTGGAGGGCCTGAGACACAACCCAGCCACTGTGATCGGAGACCTGCGGTGCAGACTCCCTCCGTGGGAGAAAAACAGAAGAGCACCATCGAGCCCCACTCAGGGGAGACACAGACCTCACAAACTCTGACTCAGTGTGGAAGTCAGGCAGACCAGAAGAGGTGCTGCGAATTTCTAGCAACTCGGCTGGAGGCAGGACAGTACTAAGAGTGCAGCTAAGAAAGAAAGAAAAGGAAACCTGATATCTTCCCAGCCGGTCGCAGACAGAAGGACCAGAGGAGCAGCCCTGACCAGACACTGTTGAAGTGTCAAAAGTGCCAGCTAACAGAAGTCTTTTTTTTCCTTTCTTTCTTTTGTTTTCACTTTGTTTCTTCATTTGTTTCTCCCCACCCTTCTTCCTATCTGTTCTTCTATATTTTTTAACTCCTTCTACCTTCCCTTCCTTTAGTATTCCTAGTTTTCTATTCTTTTTATTTCTTATTTTTTACTATTTTTTAATTTATGTTATTTTAGTATTATTTTTTCTTTATCTTTCTGTTTCCTTTCTTTTTGGCTTTCTTTTCCTTACTTTTCTCCCTTCCCCTCTCTTCTTTATCCACAGGTGAGACATTAAAACCTGGAATTGTGAGGAGAATAGAGTGGGACCCAGACAAGAGTCAGCCCAAAAAACAGAGACAGTGACAGAAAAATTAACTTAACTGCTTCAGAGAACTTGACAGATCAATTTAAGAATCAGAGGCTAGCAAGAAGAATCCCACAAACAATGGGAAGACAAAGAAACAATCCCCAAATGAAAGGAAAGGAGGACGCCCGAGAAAGAATGATAAATGAAACAGAGGCAAGTCAACTATCAGATATTGAGTTCAAAGCATATGTTATCAGGCAGCTCAAGAAACACGGGAAGCTTGATGAACTCACAGAAAATTACCAGAAACTACAGGGAAACTATAATGAACTCAAGGCAAACTAAGTCAACATGAAAAAGGAAATAGAAACCATTCACAAGGGCCAAGGGGAAATAAAGAACACAATATCTGAATTGAAGAACAAATAGAAGGAATCAAAAGCAGGCTCAATGAGGCAGAGGATCGGATCAGTGAGCTAGAAAACAAGGTTGAATAAAGCACCCAAAAAGAGCAAGAACAGGAAAAGAGGCTCAGAAAGAATGAAGGGGTATTAAGGGAAATGCAGGACAACATGAAACGTAACAATATTCATAAAATAGGGATACCAGAAAGAGAGGAAGAGCAGCAAGGGATGGAAAACCTGTTCGAAAAAGTAACGATGGAAAACTTCCCTAATCTGATGAGAGAAAAAGCCACACAAATCCAGGAAATACAGAGAGTCCCAATCAAAACGAACCCTACCAGGCCCACTTCAAGACACATCATCATTACAATGGCAAAATTCCAAGACAAAGAGAGAATCCTAAAGGCAGAGAGGCAGAAACAGGAAGTAACATACAAGGGAACCCCAATAAGGTTAGCAGCTGACTTCTCAATGGATACACTCCAAGCCAGAAGGGAATGGCAAGAAATATTCCAAGTAATGAGAACCAGAGGCCTGCAACCAAGACTACTCTACCCAGCAAGGTTCTCAATCAAGATAGATGGCCAAATAAGGAGCTTCCTAGACAAAAGAAGTCTAAAGAATACACCTCCACCAAACCAGTTCTGCAAGAGATCCTGAAAGGACTGATTTAAGGAAAGGAAGGGAAAGAGAGAGAGTGAGGAACACAGGTACAAAAAAAATGGCAATGAAGTACCTATCAATAATAACCTTAAACATAAATGGATTAAATGCTCCAATTAGAAGACATAGAATAGCGGAATGGATAAGAAAGCACAATCCACACACATGCTGCCTACAGGAGACCCACCTCAGGACAAAAGACTTACACGGACTGAAAGTGAAGGGATGGAAACAAGTTTCCAAGCAAACAGACAAGAAAAAGAGCTGGGGTAGCAATACTCATATCAGACAAAATAGACTTCCAAAAAAGGGCCATCAAGAGAGATCCAGAAGGACACTTTATAATACTCAAGGGGAGAATCCAACAAGAAGACATAAATATTGTAAATATATACACACCCAACACAGGAGCACCCAAATACAGAAAGAAAATCTTGGAGGACTTCAAGAAAGACATTGATAGCAACACAATTATAGTAGGGGACTTCAACACCTCACTGTCAAAAATGGACAGATCCTCCAAATAAAATATCAGCAAAGACATTGTGGCATTGAACAATGCCCTAGAAGAAATGGACTTAATTGATATATATATAGGGCCCTTCACCCCAAAGAAGCTAAATATACATTCTTTTCAAATACACATGGAACATTTTAAAAAATAGACCATATGATAGGATACAAAACAAGCCTCAACAAATTCAAGAAAATTGAAATCATACCAAGTTTTTTCTCTGACCACAGGGGACTGAAATTAGAAACCAACCCAAAGGAAAAAACGCCAAAACACTCAAAACCATGGAGACTGAATAGCATGCTGTTAAACAATGAATGGGTCAAGGACGAGATTAGGGAAGAAACCAAAAAGTTCCTTGAAACAAACGAAAATGAACTGACAACAACCCAAAACTTATGGGACAAAGCAAAGGCAGACCTGAGAGGGAAATTCATAGCCATACAGGCCTACATAAAAAAAAAACAGAAACAGTTTACACAAACAACCTAAGCCTACGCCTACAAGAACTCGAGAAACAACAGCAAAGACAACCCAGAGCAAGTAGAAGGAAGGAAATAACCAAGATCAGATCAGAATTAAATGACAGAGAGACTAAAAGGACAATTCTAAGGATCAATGAATCCAGGAGCTGGTTCTTCGAAAAGATAAACAAAATAGACAAGCCTTTAAGCAGGCTCATCAAGAAAAAAAGAGAAAGGACCCAAATAAACTC
>PVJI01019946.1:0-29983 GCA_004026765.1 Micronycteris hirsuta
AAGAATAAACTCCGTGTTCATTGTCTGTACGCTTTTATCTCATTGCCTGTCGCTCTTATATTTCCCTTCCCTTTCTTCAGGTTTAGATGGGTCTTTTTTTAGCTCCTTGCACTGGAAGATTAGGTCATTGGTTTTAATCCTTTCTATGAGCATTTAAAGGTAAAAAAAAAATTCTCTGTAACTGCTTGAGCTATATCCTAGAAATGCTGTTAGCTGCATTTTCAATTTAATTTAGTTCAAGATACAAATATGTTATAATTTCTCCTTTGACCTATGTGTTCTTCAGAAGTGTTTTGTTCTGTGTGTAAATATTTGGCTTTTTTCCAGATATACTGTGTTACTGATTTGTAATTTCACTCCATCGTAGTAAAAACAAAGTAAAACCCACAATGACACTGTGATGTCAAACTTTTGGGAAATGATGGCACTCATTTTATAGCCAGGGGTGTTGTCCCCTTTGGTGACTGCTCCGTGTGCATCCGGATAGCTCATGTGTTCTGCGGTGTTGGGCGCAGGGCCCTGTGAAGCTCAGCTAGGTGAACTTGGACGGTCGTGTTCTCCAAGTCCGTGTACCCCAGCTGATTTCCTATTTGCTCTCCCGTTTACCGAGCGAGAGGGAAGTGTTCACATCTGCGGACATGATTACACACGTGTCAGTGTCTCCCGTGAGTCCGGCCAGTGGTCGCATCGCCTGTGTGAAGTTCCGTCGTCAGGTGTGCATGCAGGTGGCATCGCAGGTCGCGATGACAAGGTGGGTCCCTCCTCAGCGCGAAGGACTCCTGGTCCCGGTCGTCTCACGGGTCCCCCGCTCTCTCTCTGACCCCTGGGCTGGTTTGCACGCACATCTGTCCCCATTCTTTCACTGTTAGCCCGTCTACGTCCGCGCGTTGGAGGCAGTTTGGTATTGTTGCTGCTGTTCTGTGTTTGGTTTTTGTAGGCAGCATACACTTAGGCACGCTTTCTCACCCAATCTGAAAACTGTTTGTAGTCGATGTGTTCAGATCAGAACTGACAGCACTTTCTTCCTGGTGGAAATGCTCTCTCTGCGCTGTCCAGGTGGTGGCCGTGAGCCACACGTGGCCACAGAAACACTGGACACATTTCTGTTTTTATTTCATTGTGTTATAGTTACTGTATTTCATTGTGCTATAGTTACTGTATTTCATTGTGCTATAGTTACTGTATTTCATTTTGTTGTACTTACTTTATTTCATTGTGTTATTGTTACTATATTTAATTTTGTTATAGTCACTTTATTTCATTTTGTAATAATTATTGTATGTCATTTTGTTATAGTTACTGTATTTCATTCTGTTATAGTTACTTTATTTCATTTTGTTATACTTAATCTTTATTTAATTTTGCATGTGTTATAACTTTCTGCTTCTTCATGTGTCTAGTAATTATTTATTTATTTATTTATTAAAGATTTTATTTTTATTTATTTTTAGAGAGAGGGGAAGGGAGGGAGAAAGAGAGGGAGAGAAATAGCAATGTATGGTTGCCTCTCACATGGCCCTCACTGGGGACCTGGCCCGCAACCCAGGCATGTGCCCTGACTGGGAATCGAACCGGGACTGCTTGGTTCCCAGCCCGCGCTCAATCCACTGAGCTACACCAGCCAGGGCGTATCTAGTAATTTTTAATTAGATATCAGAGAAATTGTAAACTTTTTAGTGCCGGTTTTTTCAGAGTGTAGGCTCTGTTCTTTGAGGCGGTTGAGCCACTTGTGAATCCACTTGTTCTTTTGGAGATGTATTTTCCACCTTTGCTCGGGGTTTTCTCCCAGAGCCAGGGCTGTCCGCGACAACACCCCTCCGGCGTCTCCAGTGAAGACCCTGCTCTGCAGCTAGCAGCGGGTCCAGAGCTCTCTGGCCCTGTCTGAGCGACCCTGGGACTCTTTGGCCAGTGACTTCCTGGCACTTTTCTGCACTGGGACGCTCCTCTTCAGCTGCCTCGCAGAGCCCCCTGCACACGTGCAGAGACACCGGGTCCCTTCGAAGGCCTCCGCAGCCCTGTCCTGACACGTCTCCGCCCCCCGGGCATCTGGCCTTGCATGGCCCTCAGCTTCCTCCAGCTCTGACTTCTGTCCCCACCTTGCGGCCACATGGCCTCGCTCTTCAGGACTGTCTTCCCCGCACCGTAGCCTGGAGCGAGTGGAGCCACCTGGGCCCACCTTGCTGGTCCCCTGCCCCCGCAGGCCCTAGCCGGGCACTTCCTGTGGCCAGAGTCTGCCGTGGGCACCTCACGCAGCCTTCGAGGGTTTATTTCAAGCAGGAGAGCAAGTCTCAGCTTTTTCGCTCCCTCTTACCAAGGAGCTGTATTTGATTTTTCATATGTAATTATAATCATCAGTCATGTTGCTCTGGGCCTTGTTTTTAAAATTTACCTAACTTATTATATTGTTTGTACAAGAGCTGCCAACTCTGCTCGCTGAGGCCCCTCATTGGGGGTCCTGGCATCCCAGATCCTCTGTGTTCCACTCAGAGGGGCAGACAGGCTGATGGGCAGGGTGGTGAGGGACAGAGGGACGGATTCTGGCAGAAACCTGGGGTGCCTCACCCTCAGGTGGGGCCCCGTGCAAACAGCAGCACCCAGGCCCACCTGGTGAGGCCGCTGGCCCGGAGCCAGGCGGCATGTTCACGCCTCTGCTGCTCGGAGCCCCCTCCGGGTCGTGGGAAGGTCTGCTCGTCCCAATGTCCCTCACTGCCTGCCTGGCCCGCGTGACCTGGCTAGGTGGCAAGCATAGAGACAGACTGTCCTTCCCGAGGCAGAGCTGCCTCGTGGAGTTCCGTATCTGCCCAAAGTGAAGATGGGGGTCTAGTCAGCAAGGCTCACGGCCGTCGCTGCCCCATGCAGGGCCTGCTTGTCCTCGCTTGCTGAGATGTCAGTCGGGACCTAGGGTCACCCTCTAGATTAGGACCAGGGGCATCTGCTCCTCTCCCCTGTGGAGGGGTTTGGAGACAGAGCTGAGGGCGGGGAGGGGGGCTAGGAGACATTTGGCGAGGCCGGTGCAGGGCGGGAAGGCAAGCGTGCTGAGAGTCTTCGGTGGAAGGGACTCGGCCCCACGCCCAGCCATCTCGCTGTCCCACCCACTCCGCGTGCCCTACGCTGGGCCTGCAGGTCATCCTGAGCCGCGTGCCCTCCGCCCTCCCGCCTCGCTAGCGCCCTCTGTCAGCCCGGAATGTCGCCTGCGCTCGGCCGTCAGTGAATAGCACGGAATATGAGTGAATAGGCCGCACCTGGTGACGGACAGCTCCTTCTCTGCGGTGGTCTGGACGTGGGGCCCTGTGATCCCCCGACAGCGAGTGACGGCGCCACGCTCTCTCCCCCGTGTGACCCAGCTTCCGTCTCTCCTCCCTCCCGCCCAGCTCGTTCCGTCCACAGCCCCGTGTGTCCCCGATACTGGCACGGAAGGCACTTACTACGGGTTCGCTTGGTGGGTGTGAGAGCAACCAAGCCAGTCCACAGCCAGCCAGCGGGCCCGAAATCAG
The DNA here is from genome assembly GCA_004026765.1 of Micronycteris hirsuta. Classification (NCBI taxonomy): domain Eukaryota; kingdom Metazoa; phylum Chordata; class Mammalia; order Chiroptera; family Phyllostomidae; genus Micronycteris; species Micronycteris hirsuta. The sequence goes on from PVJI01019946.1 coordinate 3,495, forward strand.
TCGACGGCCGCACTTCCTACCTGGAGGGGACCCCCTGAGGAAGGGGCTCTCCCCGCGGCAGGCAGTGGGGACGCTCTGTGACGAAGAGCCCCTTATCCACCGCCCCCAGCCCGTGCCCGGGTGGCGGAGGAGTCTTGAGGAGAGTCTGGGCTCGCTGGGGAGGGGACACAGTGCCGGGAGGCGGGCGTTGGCTGCCAGGTGGCTGTCCACACACGGCAGGCGCCCAGAACCCTCTCGTCACCTTAACGAGCTGTAATGAGTGTGCCAGACCCCTGGGTTGCAGTGCACACTTCATGGCTTAAACTTTTTACTGGGCGTGCCCATTTTGATGGCCGATCAACGTTTTCCTAAGCAACGAATAAGACTCAACGAGGAAACGCACCCTTTGCCTCGTGGGATGAGCAGCCCCTCGCCGGCAGCGGCTGTGCCCGGAGGTGTCCAGATGTCGGGAGCACATGCCAGCCGTGGTGACGCAGCCGGCTGCCCAGATGCACACGGCTGTGGCCCCTGGAGTCAGACCGGCGTTTGCACTGGCTTTTCTTTTCTCCGTGGAATTCTGAAACTGTTTTCCAGACCTGGCTGCATTAATCAAACAGCCGTTTCCCTGAGACAGCGTTTATGTTTGCTGGAGCCAGGAAGGCATCTGTAGGCATTATTTTTACTTTTGGAAAGTAAACTCCGTGCCAGAGAGTGAAATGCTGTTGGTTCCATTTCATCGCGGAGCCCCGAGGACAGATTCTGGCCCCTTCTGCATTCGCACTCGGTCTCGTGACAACGCGGGCGGGAAGGAACTGGAGGGGACGTCGGGACACGAGAAGGAAGAGAGGAGACGTTTCTGGGTCTCCGTGGCATCAGGGCCACCAGTCCCCGTCTCCGTGCAGGGACCAGGTGCCCCCTTCTCTGACGGGAAGGTTTGTCCTCTGACGGCTTGTGGCCCGGCAGAAGTTCAAGGCATTTTTATTCAGCCAAAGGGCACAGCGACACTGAGTTTGGGGACTGGACACTTTCCAGTGGTTATTTGCTTGCATTGTTCCCCAAAACCAAACTTAAGGAAATTGTGCAGCTAATCCATCACAGGCTGATGCTCGAGGCTCTATTTTATTTCAAGATGGCATTCATTATTTCTCCAGAGAATTGAAGTAATATATAAATCCTGTTTTTGAAAAAGGGGAAATTGAAAAAGTATTTTTAAAAAAAGGAAATAAAATCATCTGTAAGCATGCAGCTCAGACATGAGTTTTGTCCAGGTTTTGGTATTTTTTCTTTTTTTAGGCGTTTCCCATGACCTTCAATATTCTGTGAGACTATAATTTGTATGGATTTGTAACATTTTGAATTACACTCTTGCCTGAAAGTAGCTGGCCATCCTTCTACCGTCACGGAAGTTCTTTCCTCACTGGTACGAGGAGAGCAGCCTCGCACGTGAATCTCGGGCCACAGTTTTTATGGTTTTCTCGGGGAAATGTCCCTACAGGAGAGACCGGGGCTCAAACAGCCCTGGCCCTTCCTGTGGCGCGATCATAACGGCCCCACAAATGGGCCTGTGCGGCCCGATCCACATGCTCGTCGACCAAGAAACACAGCTGGACTTGCTGTGAAGGCTTCCAGACTCTGGCCATTTGATTTGTTATTATTATTATTATTTACATTTTTATTTATTTAGTTTAGAGAGAGAGAGAGAGAGTAGGTGGGGGAGAGAGATCGATTCATTACACTCCTTGTTTGCTTCTTGGAGGTGCCCGGACTGGGGATTGAACCGGCAACCCTGGCACATCAGGACCACGGTCCCACCCACAGGCCTCGCCAGCCAGGGCCTTGCCTTGAACCTTCCAACTCACGTCCTGAGACAGACGTGAGGGGACATGGAAAGTCTTGCTTCCGATGTAGACAAGATGCCTTCTTTCCGGCGTTTTCTATTCTACGGAGCAACAGTCTTCAGTCTGGGAAAGTGCCGCGCGAGAAAGGGTGACAGAGCTCCGACCCCGGGGACACGGCCGGTGTCTTCCGAGGGCGCGGCGGGCCGGGGTGGCTGCGCCCTCCGAGGGCCTCTGCCGGACACGGCCCCGGCGCGGGTCTGCGCATCCGGCCGCGGAGGTCCATTCAGCCGCGGTCTGTGGGCGTGTATTCTGTCCACTCAGCGTCACCGCAGACCCCACGGGGCTTCGCTGTGTCCCCCTGTGGCCCGTCGTCCAGATACACCAGACCGTGCCACCAGCACGGAACCCGGTAGCTTCCACTGAACAGGTTTTCTTTCTCGATCTTGAAATTCCTATGCCTTTATGTAACTTCCCTGCTAACTATGACAAAAATAAATAAAATACATTCCCCAAGTGATTTCCAAAAAACAAGAAAGACGAGTAGAGAAGATGTGGGCACCCTTTGTGGGGCAGGGGAGCTCGGAAAGCTGAGAGCAGCGTGTCCTTCACACCCGGGGACACGTGGGCACCCCTGCACCCTGAGTTTGGGGAGAAGCATTTGGACGAAGCACTTCACAGATGGTACCCGCAAGCGGCACGCAAGCCGTGGTTGGGGCGGCCGGGTGTGGCCAGGACGTTTGGAGTCCAGGCAGCGGGAACAGGGCCCTCGGCTCAGTCTCCCGCGGGGCCTGGTGCCGTCCCTCGTGAATCCTGGACGATCACCTCCTGTCAGGGGACCCCTGACACGCCCTTCCATACAGACGCCACTCGTGTTCCTGCCGGAGCGTGGACCTGCCGGCAGGCGCGAAGGGAAGCCGGCCCACGGCCTTCGCTCTCAAAGGGTTTTTCCCGCACGTGCCCCGGCCCTGTGCTGCTGTCTTGGAAGGGAATGGACAGGGGAAGCAGCGCACACTCAGAGGCCACATTTGTTTTCAATCCTCACCCGAGGATGTGTTTATTGATTTTTAGAGACAGAGGAGGGTGGTGGGGGGAGAGAGAAAGAGAGAGAGAGGTATCGACCGGTGGCGTCCTGTACGCGTCCTGACTGGGGATCAAACCCGCAAACCCTTTGGTGTATAGGGCAACGCTCCAACCAACCGGGCGACCTGGCCAGGGCCAGAGGTCGCATGTGCAGGGACCGAGCCACGGCTGGCGGTGCGAACAATTCTCTCATTTGCTCGTTCGTATTCTCGGTGCCTGGAGCACGCGGGCGGGAAAACAGACTGAGCCCCTGCCCTGGTGGTGCGTGTGTTCCGGTGGGAAGCAAACAATCAGCATGCTAGCTAGAGGAAGGAGTCGATTTTCACATGCTCCAAGGTGACATGTGTCGTGGAAAATACACGGCACAGTGAGAAGGGGCCACACAGAGGCCTCACGGTGGAGGCGGTGAGACAAGGGCTCAATGGGTGTGAGGCATCCCCAGGGGGCCACCGGGGAGAACCAGGCCCAGAGGCCACGCCACAGGCCTTGGCGTGGAGTGAGGGTGGCCCTGGTGTGCCCCGAGGAGAGAGGGTCTTGGTACGTGAGGGGACAGGCCACGGTGGCCTTGGAGGACTTGGCCTCTGCTCTGAGACTTGGCAGGCTGGGGAGGGTTGGAGCTGAAACGTGCAGAGAGCCATTCCCAGGGCGGCTGTGTGTCCCGGCTGGGCATCCGTCCTGGCCCCGCTGGCTCCGGCCTCCCTGCGGGGTGCTCAGGTGCTGAGCTCACGGGCCACAGGGATTCCTCCCTGAGGAGCCAGGGACGCCTGACTCGCTGCCGAGCCCACATCTGCCTGCTGCATCAGCCAAGGCGGGCACTTCCGAAGACCATTGGGTGTCCAAGAACTACAGCCTCTCAGGTCACAGAGCGGGAAGCCGAGGCCCCTTTTCCCAAAGCTGCGCTCCCTCCGCTCCTCCCAGCTGTGGCCATGGGCTGGGTTTCTGGGGAGAAGAGAGACAGCGGTCCCTTGTCAAGGTGAGCACCCTGCGGTCCCCGCCTCCCTCTAAGCCCTGGCAGCAGGCTGGGGGTGAGGTGGCCAGATGCCACCGATTTCAGGCTTAAAGTTATATTCTCCAAACGTGAGTTAATCTTCCCATGAAAGGAAGAAATATATTTTACTTCATATTGCTTTATACTTTAAAAAAAATCAGGTCTTTTATCTCTAATGTGACAGTGGATGAATTATCTCCAGCCTCGTATTTCAAGGTGCTTCGCCTCCCAGCCGGCGGCCCCCGGGGAAGGAAGGCAGGGCAGGCGCACCGGTGGGGCTGCATTTTCTCTCTTCGACCAAACAGGTCCCTGGGCTCCGTCTGCGAGCCGAGTCCCAGCGTGTCATGGTCGCTGCAGGGCCGAAAGGTCTCGCTTTCAGCTTCCTCGATGGGCCAGAGGGGTTAACAAGTTAATAAAATCCTATTTATCAGACTCCGGAGTCCATTTCCTCTTCCCCCTGGCTCCTGGTTATAATTATTTTTTATGGACTCTGGACGTTTCTTTAGATCTGATTTCCTCGAACTCCCCTCCCGTTTCCTGAGAACCGCGGCCCAGAAAGGGGGGGCGGGGCTCGTGGAAAGGCGTGTGTTACTCATTTCCACTCGGAGGAAGCAAGGGTCAGTCTGAAGGGATGTGATCAAACCCACAAGTCTCTCACGGGGTGGGGGGGGAGCCCGGGGCTTTCTCCTGGCGGGGGGAGGAGAGAGGAGTGGGTGTCCCCAGGCGGCCCCAGCCCCAGCCACAGGGTTGGAGACTGGGAGCCGGCTGTGACCGCCTCACATGCCAGACTTTTACCTGGACGTCGGAGCGCTTGTATTCGGACCCCATGCAGCTATGGGGATAAACTACCATAATTATGTGAGAGCGTTTTCCAAACAGCAAAACAAACACGAGAAAAGTGGTCTGTGCTGCTTTTGCTGCCCCGACTTCCGTCTGCCGCAGGCCAGAGGGGTGGGGGATCGGGGCCAAGGTCTCCAGGCTCTCTCCGCGGTGATGGTCCACCTCCTAGGTTTGCTGACTCTCAGCCTGGGGGACCCAGCGTCTGGCCTGCGGTCACTACGGAGGAGAAATAAGGAGGCCTGGCTCTGAGCGGGACACGCTGTGAAGGGCCGGGAGCCCCGGCCTAGGGGACACGCCCAGCTCCCTGGGCTGTGGGGACAGCCACAGACACCTGGCCCTAGGACCAGCCCTTCGTCTCAACAGAAATGACCAGAACCCAGCTTCCCGCTCCAGCAGGTAGCCCTTGTCCCACATCAGTGGCCCCTCGACTCCCTCTTGGTCCCCGTGTCAACTTGCCTGCACGTCAGACTTTGGCCCAGAGGGTCTTGTGTACGAATGTACAGTGAACAGGAGTGCGTGGGCCAGCCAGCCAGTGCCTGACTGAGGGTCACTCACCTTGCCTCTCAGAGATGCCATTGAGTGACCAATGGGGTACAAACGTGGAGAACGGCGCCGTGGCCTGGGAATGACGCTGCGCAACCTGGTGGGTTTCTCGGGGACCACAGGCAGGAGGGAAGGGAGGAAAGAAAAGGAACCTCCCACACGTGACTTCCAGTAGCCAGTTCCTCGGGGGGAGAAGGGCAGGTCCGCCAGGATGTCCCCGTGACTGGCCACCAGCCTGGGTGACCAGGGGCTCGGAAAAGAGTGGGGGGGGGGGTCTGGGGCCCAGCACAGACTCTGAGACCCTTGCACTCCATGGCCAAGCCGGGCAAGCCCCACAAACACACCAACAAACAGACAAACAAACAAACGGACGGACGGCGTCTCGCTGCCAAGCCCACAGAGAAGAAACACCCCAGCAGTAGCCAAGGCACCGGCAGCTCCTGGTCGCTTGGTTCCGCCTCTGCGCCCCTCGGGCCCCCCCCACACTGAGCACCCTCTGCCCGGGGGAGAAACCAGCAGAGAGAAGCTGCAAACCACTGAAAAACCCCCTTCTCCGCCACCCGAACCTAAACGCTAACCTCAGAACCCACCTCCCCCTGAGTGCCGGCGGGCAAGAACACCCTTCTGCATGGGTTTGAAAACCAGCACGTCAGCTACAACGACGCAGGCATGTAAATCTATTATTTAATCCAGCCTTTTCTACGGCAAAGAGAGAAAAGAACATGATGAGTAAAATGACAATGAACGTGGGTAGGATTGAATGTGTCTTAATTAATTTCATGTGCACACGCTAAACGCACCGCCCTCGGTACCGGAATCACTGTCAGCCTTCATACTCTCTTTAAAACCCCAAACACGCACCAAGGCCCGGCTGTCTGGTGACACAGGAAGGCGTTTAAAGTGAAGTTGGGGCGGTGAAATGGATGCCTGCGTCCCCAGTAATTTTCATTGTTTTGAAAATACCGGCCAGTGTAACTAGAAAAGAAATCACTGACGATTAGGTAATTGCAGAACTAAAAACACAAAATAGTCAACTGAAGAAGTTATTGGAATCGATAGGAAAATCCACTAAGCCGTGTGGTTTGAAAATAAATAAGCAAAAATCAATGAGCTCCCCCTTAGGTGCAAATTAAATGTTTAGGAAACGAAGCAGAAGGGGGACTCTCATTTATAATAGCAATAAGATTTAAAAGGCTGAGAATAAATTTTATGAGACAGTTGCAGGACTTCTATGAGGAAAGTATTATATTCTACTGAGGGAGATAAACTCCACTGGCGGGGGCGGCGGGGGGCATTTCCTGAGAGTAAATGAGATAACATAGCTTATCTTTGGAATGGCAGATTCTGTTGTGCAGGAAAATAATCGCCCTAAATGAGGCTATCTATTCCATGAAATATGAAGTAAACCACCACAGGATACGGCGGGATTTCACAGGATGACATTAAATCACGTGTGGGAAAATGCGTGTGAGCGTGATAAATGGCTCTGCGGACGAGCACAGTGAGGGGCTATCCTCCCCGGAGAGGCAAAGGTTTGGTTGTTCCAGAAAACTCCGAGCACGGACAGACGGAGCCATTCAGCTGAGTACAGAGACCAGACCCCGGCTATGGGGCCGTGGCGCTTTCTGTGTACGAAAGCAGATGTGCTCAGGCAGGGAGACAGCGACAGGGCAGCCGGAGGCGTCCGTGGGGAAAAGCCAGCCGCAGAGCAGCATGCGGAGTGTGGCGTGGCGTGGAAGCCCCACCGTCGGAGACGGCGGGCTTCGCGGGAGGCTGGACGGAGACACGGAGACACGGCGCGGAGGCCGAGGCTTTGCAGGGGGCGCTGGGAGTCGCAGCGGGGGAGGGAAGGAGCCCCCCGCTCCACTGGGTTCCGGGAAGAATGACTTCAGTGTCTTGAGAACAGAAAAGAGATACATCTTCAGATGGATAGCCCAAACAATGTGGACACTCTATAGAAGAAAAACAAGATTGGTTGGCTGTAGTGTAGGAGTGTCGTGACAGAGAGATTAATGTAGTTACAGACAGATGGGTAGGAATCGTTTCAGAAAAGCGGATTACTCCATAAAGTCCTATGTCTCCATAATGCACTAAATTTAGTCTTAAGGGGCTGCTGAGCTGCCACAGTTGCCCTTTGCCTCTTCACCAGGAGGGTACAGATCGGCTTCTGAAAGACTCCTGGGAACTTAAAAAAGTGGCGATAACCTATTACTAGGTTGCAATCCGCATCGTTTTAGTTGCTTGTTTTAACTTTCCACGGTCCCTATTCATTCGGACCCTCCCTCTGCCCCCCTCGCCCCTGCCCTGCCCACCAGGTGTCAGTAGCTGCCTCTGCCCATCTGAAAGTTTTCCGGTATCTGCAACCTGCTCAGCCACCATGACCCCCAGAATGGTGGCATCCCGCCTCGGCATTGGGACGGGGCTCTCTTCGCCAGGAGCTCCTGCTCCCTAGCGTGGCCTTGGGGAGCGGTCTCCTGACTTGCTTGCTTGGATCGTGGTTTGCCGAGCTGGGGTCCCCCAGGTGCGACGTCCGGGCGTGGTCGCATTGACAGAACTGGGCGATGCTTCGCTCCTCTTGATGATCCTGCAGCCTGCCCCACCCTGCCATGGGAGCATTCCGGGGTTGGGGGGCAGCCAACTCAGACACCTCCCTTGGAATAACATCCTGTAGCCCAGAATCCTCTGCAGGGCCCACGTGGCTCTCAGTCGTGACAGTGAGTGCATTGAACACACACACACCCCACACACATGCACGCACAGCACACCCGTACCACGCACACACACACGTTGCCTAGCAGCGCATTGTAAAGGCTAAATAATGTGAGCGCAATTATTCTTATTTTCCTTATTCTTAAAATTTGGCAACTTCAGCAGGTTATGAATATTTATCCATCAGCATCATGAAATGCTCATCTACTATGCAAATTCAGGAGTATTTTTATTTGGGGTAAGTTTTTTAAAAATGTCTTCAACATTTGAACATTTCTATTCTCTTGTTCATAATTACCCCTGTTTTTTTTTCTGTTTTGTTTTGTACAAATCCCGAAGCCTGTCTGTTATGCCCTTGATAGTATTTTGTATTTTTTCTAGTAGGGCTTTTAACAACTTTTCATTAATTCTTTAATTTGAAGAAATTATGAATAAAATAAATGTGCACGATAAAAATTCACTTAATGCCAAACGTCAGCGTATGTGAATCTACAGCTTTCCATGACTGCATACGGTTTCTTTCGGTGTAAACACAAAACTCATTTATGAACGCTTAAGTTTTCCCACTCTTCCACCATCTTATTTTATTGTAAAAATGCTGTTATTACAACTATCTTTGTGCCCATGTGCAAGCATGTCTAGGATGAAATGCTGGACGTGGAATTGCGGTTTACAATGCCACGGGTTATAGCCATGGGGACATGTGGCCGTAGCTGGAGATACACCTGGTGTCACAGCTGGGAGAGGGGGCCACCCTGGTGTCCAGTGAGGAGAAGCCAGGAACACTGCCGAGCGCCCTGCCACGCAGGTCACAGCCCGCCAGCAAGAACTGCCTGCCCAGACGCCAGTGCCGCCGCCGCCGAGAACCCTCCACCGTGAACGCAAACCATCAGCACGTACGCCGTGAGCTCAGGTCGCGTGAGGGAGACGCCAACGGGACCCAGTCAGCGAGGGGGCCCCGAGGAGCACGGGGTCTGCGGAGGGACAGAGGATCTATAAAAAGCGTGCAACGGCACAGAAGCAATGCGTAGGTTAGGGGAAATGAGGACCAGACATTAACAAAGGGAAGTAATAGGTATATTAGAAACATCCCAAACAGAAATAATTCAGCATAAACCTATTAAGAGTGTAGGGATCTGGCATGGAAATGCAATAATAATAAAAGTAACTCTGTAATAACGATAATGTGTTAGGTTGAGCCGTATGAAAGAGCCCTTGTGCAGGGGAAGAGCTGTTTAGTTTTGGCAATTCCATGGGAGCTGACCGAACATTAACCGCTGCCTCTCAGAGAAGAGCAGGGCTGCGCAGTGGAAGCGCATCATGGGACTTGTTTTTAAAAACAGAATGACAGGTGACCCTCAGGACTCAGAGGGACACCTGTGCTCTCAAAGGTAAAGCATCGTGTCTAAGGTCAAAGAGGAAATACGTGCCTCATTTTCTGACATTGAAACCCAAACACCACATTCTTCATTGAGAAGCTAATAAACAACAAAGAGATGAATAAAAAGTGTTAGAGCTCATAGAAGAGGAAGATAGGCAATGGGGGTCCAACACGCGGACAGCGGGGGCCTCTGGTGTCGGGGAGGGAGCAGGTCCAACGGCAGCGCGTTCACGGGCACCGGAGGGAACCCCGCTTCGAGGGCAGGAGGCGCGCCGTCTGCTGCTGAGAGAACGCATCACCTCCCTGGAAAAGCTGCACAGAGAAGACAGACCCTGAACCACAGCCAGTCGAACGGTGACTCCGTGGGTGGAGAGAGACCGTCCCAAGTTTGCAGACAGAAACAGCATGGCTCACCTAAAGGGGGGGACAATGAAGCACCCTGGGCTTGGGCCCCCCACAACACAGCTGTTACCCAAGCAAGCTCCGGGAAATTTAGGGGAAATGGGATCCCTGAAGTTTTGTATCCCTGACGTTGTTTTTCATGGATAAAGTCAACAAAAAGTAAAAAATTCAATAAACGTCTTCTGAAAAAACTAGCGAATTACATTGTAAATGAATGAAAATAAACAAAAACTTAGACAAAAGGAAGGTATCATGAAAAGGCTGGTTTGGGGAGCATTTTAACACAGGACTAAAGGTAAGTAAGTATGAAACCAACGTTTTGAAAGAAGGGTTGAGAAAGCACAATTTTAAAATAATCTAAATCTAATAAAAATTTTTGTGTTTACTAGTAAAAGGAAGGGGAAAGAGTGGGCTGAAGTGCACAAATGCTGATTTTTGTAGCCGAAAGGCAATAAATTATTTCATTTTTAAACTTTGTTTGGGGTGTTAAAAACGTTAATACCGTCTATCCGTATTTTTTTGAGTTATAAACTTAGTCACTGGGAAAACTAAGGACAAATTATGTGACTCTTCATTTCTCACAAGCTGAAAAAATATTGATCATAAAATGAAAGATACAAAAGGAATAGAATTATTTTATTCTGACTTAAAAAGGGTAGGGGCATAGATATCTTAATATGTGAAAAGCTATTACCGTAACCCTCCACGCTGCCAGGTTTATGAAGAAAGCACACGGCATCCCAGGAGATGCAGAAAAAGTCCCAGGAAGTGTAACACACACACGTGACCCATTAACAACTGTTAACAAGCTGACGAGAAAACGGAACATCCTTAACGTAAGAAAGACACCAACACAAACGCGGCAGTTAGAAATCATGCTGCCTCAGTGCTGAAAACATTAGAAGAACTTACTCAGAAGTGAAAACAAGAAAATGATGTCCATTACCATTGTTTCTGGTTTCTAAAGATGGTACCGGAACCCCAGCGAGTACAAGATGCAGGAGCAAGTCCCCGTCCCCTTACCAAGAAAACTCCCGAACGAAGTACCACGTGAAGAGACTGGAAACAAGCAGAGCGGCGATTCCCAGCCACCACGCATCAGACAGTGTTGGTTACAACATGAGAGTCTCTGCCAAGGACACAGCAGAACTTCCAAGAATCCGGGAATAAATCTAAGAAAAGACAAGTACGGCTACTGCTGAGAAAATGATAAAACAACTTAAAAATAGCTAAATACGTGGAAGTGCATTCTGTGTTTGCAAGTGGAAAGGCAACTGCGTAGAGCTATCGATTCTCTCTAAATGAACTGTGAATTCCGGGCAAAACCCCACAGGGCTGTCCATGAACCCCAGTATTAGCTTTTAGTGTAAATTCCATCGGGGAGATCAAGGGGCTGAGACAGAGGTGATGTTCAGAAGGAGGACGATGTGAGGGCCAGGGCGGCCGGGGAGGCTTCAATCACCCTCCCGCAGGGACCATGAGGTTAAAATGTCCCTGACCCCCACCCCACGACAAGTGTTAGGGAGAAATAAGTTCCAAAAGGAAAACATGGGACTCTGTCAAAGAGACAAGCAGGAGGGTAGCCAACGCTGGTGAAGATGTGGGGAAACGCTGACGTGTCTACACGCCCTGTGGGGGCGCAGGGGGTGGGGAGGCGTTGGGGGTGGGAACGTGGGGGGGACAGTCTCTCTGGAAGGCAGCCTGCCTCCTCTACGGAGTGCAGTGATGGGGGCTCCCTACCCGCCACTAAGTCAGGCCAGACCCCCCCCACAGGAGGCCCCACATACGCGGGGCTTCAGCACAGCACCACGTGGAAAAGGGAAGGGGGCCAAATCTGAAGGCCTACACATGGGAAGTACACGAACTAGGCCATCTTCACGTCACAGAATCCCACACGGGTCTGCAAGGGCCCGCGACGGGGAGGGCAGGAGGGGCGGAAACTTCCAGCCCACGGACACGTTGCGTCTTGGTGGCGTCTGAGCCAAAGTCAAAATGCCGTTGAAAACATAGACTGCCGTGTTGACAGCCGCCCCGGTGGTTCAGAGAAGTTGGCGTGGTACAGGCCGGGAGGCCTACCAGGGAGACCCCAGGAGTGCGTTTTGGAGAAAAGGACATCTCCGGGAGGACACCGTGCTTTGGTAACACTGTGAGTAACTGCGGAGTGTGAGATCCCAGAGCGCGTCTGCCTAAGAGCTGAGGGCTCCGTGCTGGCGACCCTGGAAAGGGGGGCACGTGTCACCCAGCATTCGTCCCACGCCACGGGCACGCGCAGCACCGAGCGTGCGCCCTGCGTAAACGATGGGCTCTGGGGGACGGGACGCGCCAGTGAAGGGTCGCTGGTGGGCGCGGAGTGTTGACCGGCGAGGCTGCGGGTGTGCAGGGGCCGGGGTAAGTGGGAAGCCTCTGCCCCTTCCTCTCAACATGGCCGTGAGCTCGAAAGTGCTCTAAAAGCTGTCTGTTTACAGCGCCAAAATTCAAATCTGATGTGGTAAAAACAAATTGGGTATTTTAGTTCAAAAGATTTAAATGTTTTCCCATCTCACAGTCATTAGTTCAGTAACTAAGACAAACAACAAAGAAATTTCAACGATCCTAAGAGTCAAAGAAAAGCAGATCACGGCACAATTTCCCGCCGGCCGGATTGTCCAAACTGCAATTAAAGTGGCAGGGCGCCTGGCAGAGGGGTCCAGGGAGCGGCAGAACGGCAGTTAGTGCAGACTATCTGGGGGGAATCTGTCCCCCGCCCCCGGAGCACTCCGATCCGTTCAACTGTGACTGCACCTTAAGTATGTTACCCTCAGCCAAGGTCATAGATGTGCAAAAATATTTACATAAAAAGGGGTATGTTGTTTCTTAAGTTATAAAAATAAAATATGGGAGACATCTGTATAGACATTAATGAAGGAAACTTATTTAAATAAAATATGCTGCCTCCATATGATGAAATACTACCACCCATTAAAATACATCTTTCAGAAAAGATTCAATTTTATGGAAAATGTTGGTGATATATTGGTAAGCTTAAAAAGTGAGTTTCAGCCCTGGCTGGCATGGCTCTGTGGACTGTTGGCCTACGAACCAAAGGGTCACCGGTTTGATTCCCAGTCAGGGCACATGCCTGGGTTGCGGGCCGGGTCCCCAGTGAGGGCCATGTGAGAGGCAACCATACATTGCTGTTTCTCTCTCTCTCTCTGTCTCCCTCCCTTCCCCTCTCTCTAAAATAAATAAATAAAATCTAAAAAAAAAAAAGCGAGTCTCAAAACAGTATTACAATTTGACTCCTATTTTTGTGCATGTGTGTGTAACATACACGTGTGTGTATATATGTTTGCTTCACCAATACACACACAGAAGGAGACAAAGGAATGGAGGAAGAGAGAGAGAGAGAGAGAGAAAGAGAGAGATGAACAGAAGGAAATAGATCAAAATGTTGAATGTGTTCACTTCTGGAATGTTTAACACAGTTTCCATATTTTCCTATCTCTGTACAGTGTTCACAGATATTACTTTGACAGTGACTTGAAAACGCAAGGGGAAAGTACCTTGAGTTTGTGGCTCATGTGACTGTGTCTGGGGGATCAGAGTCCCTCTGGCCCACGGTCCCTGTGTTTCTCAGACGCGAGCTGGCAGGAGTAACTCCGGTCACGCCCCGAATCAGCCTTCGTACCACAAAGCAATCCCGAAGTCGAGGGGAAGGAAAATGTCACTGCAGGTACGTGCAAGCGAATCAGGGCTCAGACACATCATCTGGGACCAGTGTGAGAGAGCTCTTCCCGGTGCACACACATGGCCCCCATAAATAATGGTGCAAAGGCACCGCGCCACGTTCAAATTCCTTAGCACCAACAGTGAGAAGTAAATTAGAATCCCACCAGGGCTTGAACTGCAAATGAACTACTGGGAGGAATACCATTCTGCTGTGCAAATAAAAGTGCTGGTTTGATAAGGAGATTAAGGGAGTGAACTGTGGAGAAGGGAGGGCTCCTTGTTAAAAATTTACCACTATTAATGGGGTTCATTAATCACCCCATCTGCTGTTTCTGGTTGTAAAAATATCAACCCAAGAAGGAACATTATGAAGGTCTCACACCTCTGGAATGTCCTGATACTTTTTAAGGATTTGGACGTATAGCTTTTATCCTCAGCAAAGAGCGAAGGTGTATTGAGCCACAAACTTCAGCACGAATTTGCATACACACTTACCCGAGAGTCGGGGGACAGCACGTGATGTGGGAGGGGTTCACCTGCTGAAGAGGCAGGAGCTTTGTCACCCACCTGGCGGGTGTACCTGACCGTTCTGCAGTCTGTGAGCCGACAGCACCGGCTGACGCCAGTACTTCATTTCCGAACTCTGCCGGTCATACCTCTAGTTGCATGCGATCCCTTCCTCAGCTGTTCTGGGATTCCAGGCATCCCAGTGATATCAGAAGTAGTGCCCTTCCCTTCTGGAAGTAGGGGAAAGGAAGGACTGATTTATTTGAGGCTATAGCACATATTGTAAAACTATCAAAGAAGGACAAATTTGAGCTGTGTTTTATTAAAAAGTGTATTTTTTTTGAGCACAGTGAGCGCGTGCTCTGTTCCAGCCTCCATTCCAGCACCTGCCATTGCAGACAGGGCTAATATTCAGCCCTAGCCCTCAAAGAGTTAGCTCAGTGTCCAGGGGGATCTCAAAAAGTACAATTCGACGTGGCAAGTGTTTAGAGCCGTGACTGACACAAAACCCCCCTGAAGCATGTTAATTCTGCCCTAAGTTGTTGGGGTCACAATAGTCAACAGTGCTATTCAGGGACATTCTTGTTCTTCCGAGCACACAGGAGGGTGATGTTGTCCTGCTCCCATTTAAGTGGGCGTGGGCATGTGACCTGTCTTGCCATGGTCATCATGGAAGCTCAGCCTTCAACTAGGCTCCTGAGTGGGTAAGATGACGGAGTCCCACTACTGACCACACGGGACAGACAGGTACCGCGAGTAAGAAACAAGCCTTTGCTGCATGAAGCTGCAGAGATTCAGGGCTGTTTGTTACCATGGCTCAGCCCAGCCCTGCTGCCTGATACACGTGGGCTCTGGAGAGTCTGGCTCAGCACCCAAGAGCAAGGAAAAGTGGGGACAGCAGGAGAAGCCCACAGACACACAGCCCTCTTCCTTGGCCTTGACCGTTCTCCTCCCTGTCCTGGTCTGCCCAGTGAATTTCTCCTCACTTCCTCCCCGACTGCTGGTGAGACACTGCACTGACCACACCATCTGTCTCTTCTACCTCCCAAACTATGCTGATGTGTCAGCAAAAAAAAAAAAAAAAAAGAGCAAAGGTGTGACTTTGCCAATAAAAATAGCAGAAGATGGGAAAACTTACCAGACCAGAGATATCAACATAATTTTGGATAATAAGAAGCAGATGGGAGAGACACCAGCAAAAGGAACTTGGAGGGGAGAACACCCCGTAGCAACCCAGTTCACCCTGCAGAGCCCCTGGGAGGCTCGGTGCACTGGGAGGGGGGTGGTAGGAAGGATAGGCCTGAAATCATGGGGTATAGAAGGACTAGACAAATGGACGGGCAGCCCCCCAGCTCCCCCTCTCCTGCCCCCGTGCGCACTGACAGCTGCTTCCTTCCTCCAGGAGGAAGATGGAGAGGTCCTGATTTTGGGTGCACCAAACACACAGAAAGTCTCACATGAGAATCCTAGTATTTCACAGTGAGAACCCCAGATCTCTTTCTCGTGATGGCTTCCAATGTGTTGGCAGCCATATATGTGCCCCCAAAAGAAAGAACTCCCGACGCGTACATGGAGGGGTCCCTGGATGGAAGCAATGAACTTGCTTCTCTTAGTCCACAGGGAGTCCCGCCTGCCAATGAGCTCCACGCGTGCACCCAGGACTTTCTGTTAGTTTGTCGCTGTCCCTCATTAAATGCGAGCGATGGACAGAGACCGCAGACGTGTGAGGGAAGGCTCCAACTTGGAAGCAGGACAGTCAATCCCACAAAGGCATGAGCGAAGGGAGCCTGGAGCAAACCGGCGGTGTGGGGACCGGAAGAAAAATTTTAAACAAACAAATGAAAAGTATTTTTGAGACATAACAGAAGACATTGCATTCATAGCCCAAACACAGGATGTTTTTAGAAAATGAAAAACTTAAAGAATGAAAGGGCTCTGGGAAATTAAAATGTGAGCCAAATGGATGATGGAGTTGAGGGCTGTCTGGTAGAAAATGAAAAGACGAAGAGATAGAAAATATGAATTTAAGTGACCGCATCCATGGAGTTCCGGAAGATAACACGAGGGGGTATCTTCACGCCCCTGGGATGGGCAGAGGCTCCTGGAACAGGACAGTGGCTAAAATGAGAGTGGCAAGTACCGAGTGCTGGTAAGCACGCGGAACTGCAGAACTCTCACAGAGTCAGAGGGGTAGAAAGCCACACAACCACTTTGGAAACCTGTTTGGCAGTTTCTACCAAAGCTGAGCACTGACATACTCTGTGGTCAAACATTCCTCTTCACTCCTGGTGTGCACCCCACGAACTGTGAACACAAGCACCAGCAGACTCATACAAGTGTCACTGATCGCATGGCATTCAAAGACGAGAAACCCAAATGCACACCACCGGTGGCATAGATGTATTTCAGCACACACACGTACACACACAGACACACAATGGGATGTCATAGGGCAGTGACAGGAATGTCACAAGCAATACTGAATGAAGTCAGACACACAAAAACACACTGCAGGTGCCTGTTATATAAAGTTTAAAATTGGAGGGGGGAGCATCAAAAAACTATGTTTTGAGAATCCAGGACAGTGGCCCCCTCTGGGGGAGGAAGGGAATACAGGTGGAAGGTCTCAGGGGGACCTCGGTGAGGCTGGTTTGCCCCGTGTCTTAGTCCGGGGTGGGTAAAGTGTGTTCTCTTTGTGAAAATTCATCCAGCTGCACAGTTTGGCTTTGTTTCCTTTTCTGGATAAATTTTATACTGCAATTAAGCTCTCCATTAAAAAGAATCCAGGACTTCTGGCCAAGATGGAGGCATAGGTAGACACACTGTGCCTCCTTGCACAACCAAAAGAAGAACAACAACAAATTTAAAAAGAAAACATAAGCATAACTGCCAGAAAATCGAACTGTATGGAAGTCCGACAACCAAGGAGTTAAAGAAGAAACATTCATCCTGACCATTAGGAGGGGCAGAGATGGGCAGCTGGGGCAGAGAGGACTCACAGCAGGACGGCAGCTGGAGGACCGGGGTGAGCGAGGCAGAGGCTGGCGGAGCAGATGGTCCCACATTTGTGCGCAGATAAACTGGGGGAACAACTGGGGAGCAAGACAGACCGCACAACCCAGGGTTCCAGCGTGGGAAATAAAGCTTCAAAACCTTTGACTGAAAACACCTGTAGAAGTTGAGGAGGCGGGAAAACTCCCAGCCTCACAGGAGAGTCTGTTGGAGAGACCCACAGGGTCCTAGAATGTACACAAACCTACCCACCCAGGGAATCAGCACCAGAAGGGCCCACTTTGCATGTGGTTAGTGGGGGAAGTGACTGAAAGCCAGCGGAGAGCAGAGCAAGCAGTATGTTCCCTCTCAGACCCCTCCCCCACATACAGCATCACAATCCTTGGTGAATACTTAAGGCTCCGCCCCTTATACGTAACAGTTGTGCTGAGACAAAAAAATATGGCCCCCAAAAAGAACAGATCAAAGCTCCAGAAAAAATAGAACTAAGCTATGAAGAGATAGCCAACCTATCAGATGCACAGTTCAAACATTGGTAATCAAGATGCTCACAGGATTGGTTGAGTATGGTCACAAAATAGAGGAAAAAAGTGAAGGCTATGCAAAATGAAATAAAGAAAAATGTACAGGGAACCAACAGTGAAGAGAAGGAAACTGGGACTCAAATCAACAGTTTATACCAGAAGGAAGAAATAAACATTCAACCAGAACCGAATGAAGAAACAAGAATTCAAAATAGGAGGAGAGGCTTAGGAACCTCTGGGACAACTTTAAACATTCCAACATCTGAGTCATAGGGGTGCCAGAAGGAGAAGAAGAAGAGCAAGAAATTGAAAACTTATTTGAAAACATAATGAAGGAGAACTTCCCCAATCTGGCAAAGGAAATAGACTTCCAGGAAGTCCAGGAAGCTCAGAGTCCCAAAGAAGTTGAACCCAAGGAAGCACACACCAAAGCACATCATAATTACATTAGCCAAGGTTAAAGAGAAGGAGAGAATCTTAAAAGCAGCAAGAGAAAAGGAGACAGTTACCTACAAAGGAGTTCCCATAAGACTGTCAGCTGATTTCTCAAAAAAGACCTTGCAGGCAAGAAGGGGCTGGAAAGAAGTATTCAAAGTCATGAAAGGCAAATACCTACATCCAAGATTACTCTATCCATCAAAGCTATCATTTAGAATGGAAGGGCAGATAAAGTTCTTCCCAGATAAGATCAACTTAAAGGAGTTCCTCATCACCCAGCTTTTATTATATGAAATGTTAAAGGGACTTATCTGAGGAAAAGAAGGAAGTCAAAAACTATGAACAGTGAAAATACAACAAACTCACAACCAGCAACAACCGAACCTAAAAAAACAAAAACAAAAAAGAACTAAGCAAACAACTAGAACAGGAAGAGAACCACAGAAATGGAGATCACATGGAGGGTTATCAGCAGGGGAGTGGGAGGGGGAGAAGGGGGAAAAGGCACAGGGAATAAGAAGCATAAACAGTAGGCACAAAACAGACAGGGGAGTTTAAGAACAGTATGGGAAATGGAGAAGCCAAAGAACTTGTATGTACGACCCTTGGACATGAACTAAAGGGGAGGGATGCTGATGGCGGGGTGCAGGGTGGAGGGGAATAAAGGGGAGAAAAAATGGAACAATTGTAATAGCATAATTAAATATATTTTTAAAAAAGAGCTTTAAAATTGCAGTGTTCTTGTTTCAATAAATACATTTTTATTTGTATTTTAAAAAAGAATCCTTTAAAATTATTTTCAATTTGAAAATGTATTCTAGATTTTTTAACGTTTTAAGAAGATTTTTATTTATTTTTAGAGAGAGAAGAAGGGAGGGAGAAAGAGGAGAGAAACATCAATGTGTGGTTGCCTCTTGTGCACCCCCCACTGGGGACCTGGCCTACAACCCAGGCGTGTGCCCTGACTGGGAATTGAACCAGCAACCCTTTGGTTCTCAGGCTGGCGCTGAACCCACTGAGCCGCACAAGCCAGGGCTGAAAATGTATTCCAATGAGATATGATCTAAAACGACCATTCAGCTTTTCTTTAGCTGCCTTTCGTTTCTTCTTATGTCTCTGAATTTCATCCCAGACGAGATGCCCTACTGGTACCTCCCAGTGGACGCATGTCCGGGCACGCTGGCACCGCCATTACCCCAGGAAGGGATGGCTTCGCCAGGCTCACAGGGAAAAGCGAGCAGTGACCCGGGAGCCGGGTCTCCCAGCCCGAGCTCCCTTCACTGGCTCTGCGACCCCGGACAAAACACGGAACATTCTGGGCCCCAGTCTCCTCCTCCACGAAGTGGAGTCACCACACGTCACACGGAAGTGTGAGGGCCCCGTGGCCCACACGGAGGACGGAGCTCGGGCAACCGGACCTCTGCATGGCTGGCACGTGCAAAATAGGCCCCGAGAGAGGTCGCCGTGGTGATCTGCACTTTTGCTCCTTCTGATCGCACCTGACCTTGACATCTGCCTCCTCCCTTTCTTTAACAAGGATGTTTTCCGACTGGAACAGAGTCCATGAGATGAAGCCCAGGGGAAGGAGGTGGTTGTTGCTATGGCAACACCGAAACCCTCCCATTGGCCAATTCCACCCTGCTGTAGGACTGCTGTGTGCAAAGGTCCTGTTTCTGGTTCCCAGATGCGTGACGGAGAAGTCTCGGACCTTGTAGGTAAGGAAAGTGAGCCGAGTCCTTGACACTGCAGGGTGCCGGGCAGACAGAGACCTCACAGGCGGGGTCACTGACCTCGTAGACCCTGTACTTACAACCACTCCAGATCGCGACCACAGGAACAGGTGACAGCGCCTGTGGGAGGCACCCTGAGCCCCTGGGCCCCACCCGCCTCACAGACGGCCATGTGATGTCCTGCGTGGCCCTCTGGCAAGTATCACACTGTGACCGTCACACACATGACTTTAGGTCTGGCTCCCTGTGAAACATGTCAGTGTGCGTCATTCTGTTATGGTCACCTAGACCTCACAGTCACCTGACCTGTGCCGGGAGAGGAGCGCCGTTCAGTTTACAGCAACTGTGGAGACACAGAAGGTCCCCTGAGGCCAACATCTCCCTGGGCTGCACTCAGCTCTGGAACGTGGCCGGGCCTCCGGGCCTGGTGGTGGTGTCTCCAGCCGCACGCCCACTCACAGGGCCAGGGGCTCTTCTCCCAGGTCACAGAGAGTGCCAGCCCCTCCTCCCTGTCCTGGCAGGTGCCCTAGCCCTCAGCTCCGATATTACCGAGGAGGCCCATGTGCTCCCACCAGGCGGAGCTGGGGACCGGTGCTGTGTGTCCTTGTGGAAGCCTGGACTTGAAGTTGTGTAGCAGACAGGCACGGTGAAGCGAAACGTGAACCTTTGATCCTCTGCGCACAGCCTGGGCTGCTAAGCCCACTGGGAAGGCCGGCGCCGAGGTTCCAGCCGGCCCCCCCGCAGGGCCCCTCCGCCCGCCCCCAGCGCTCCTCCGCACCCTCCGCAGGCTTCTCCTCCGTTCCTGCCTTCGTCCCCCCAGCCCACTCTCTGCTGGAGACCAGAGAGAGGTGACAGACAGTGAGAGGTGCCAGCAATGGTCCTGTGCTTGTCACCTGTCGTCAGTGACTTTGGACTGGTCCAGAAACCACAGGGAACCACTCTAAGGGCCCCTGTGAAGCACGTGTTGTCTCCCCAGTGAACTTGGGAACACGAGGAAAAAGCCGTGACGTGCTTAAGGGGGCGTTTGAAACAGAAGCCGATGTTGACCCCACGTGTCTGGAGGAAAATCCACTCGGCGACCGTTTGCGGGATGCGTGGTGAGTGGGAACTCTCGGCTCAGGATCCCGAGCCCCGAGGTTCCGCTCTCCCACACCCTGGACTCATGCTTCCTCTGCACGCCTCATCCTTTCAGCAGGTGACGGCGCCTCGCTTTTAAAGTGCGCTTCTCTTGTTCCCGCAGGACAGTGTCACCGACGGAAATCGGATCTGTTTACCGAGCAGAAGATGCACCGTCATGTTAGGCCTGCCCTGCCATTCCGACCCGCAGCCCGGCGATGCCGGGCATCAGCGGTTTCACGAAAATAATGATGGTGATGATGGTGGTGGTGGTGATTGTGATGACGGTGATGGTGATGATGGTGGTGGTGGTGATTGTGATGACGGTGATGGTGATGATGGTGGTGGTGGTGATTGTGATGATGGTGACGGTGATGATGGTGATGACGGTGACGGTGATGATACACATGCAGAGCCAGGTCTGAGCTCTCACCACCACGTAGTGGGTTTAATGAATATTTTCCCGGGACGCAGCCGGCTGCTGGAGCTGGATAAACTGATAGCAGTTCGGTGCTAGCAGACCATCTCGAACAGCAGCTTCCATTCGTACAGGCAGCCAGCCAGCCACCTGCCCTCGCCTCCCCTGTGCGCAGCGCCCTTACCCCCTCCAGTTCTTCCCTCCATTCCGAGTGGGCGGGCGGAAGGCCCAAGCGTGACTGTTGGCGTTGCAAGTCCCCATGAGAGGACCAGCGGGTGACCAGCCAGGCAGCTCAGTAGCGATGTGACCTGGGCAGGCTGGCCGTCCTTTGCAAAGTGGACACAGTGTCTGCCCCGAGATGAGCACAGAGGCGTCCCAGGAATCGGAGTGTGCAGGTCTGACTCCGAGAGGCATAAATTGTTATCTGATAAGAAATTTAAAACCAATTCTTAAATGTCTCTCCCCCTCCCCGCTTCAAATCAAGCAGAACTTTTGAAAGCAAGGGGTCAAGTCTTGTTCATGTTTTCCCTCGGGACCATCATGGGTATTTTGTATGTATTTGCAGAATTTAGTCATCAGCTGGGCAATTCATTGAAATGGATCTTTGCTGGACCGGAAACCAAGCTTCTCCAATTCCACCAAGCTCAGCACTTACACTGCCAGGCGTTTCTGTTACCGGGTGACTTGCTTGTCATCTTTCTTCCCCAGCTAGACTGAAAGTCACTACATGCCTGGGACACAGTCAGCACCCACTAGATGCTGCTCCACTCAATCACCGGCAAAGTCTTCCACTTCAGCTCCCCGTTTTGGAAGCCGCAGAGGTGCCTTTGCCAAGGCTCCGTGTGAAACCCACTTCCCAGGGGTCAGTCCTCCAAAGCTCGTCCCCGTTTTGTAAGGTTTGAGAGGCACATGACCCTCAAAGTGCATCCCAAACTTAATGAAGGAGCAGCTGCCATATTCACGGGGGTCGCTGACCAGACCCCACTTCACAAAGGTTTGCATCAGAGAAATACTCTCTGGACATGAGCTGGCACTTGGCAAACAAAGAGGAAAAATGGAAGGATGAGACAGTTTTTTATATCCGCCTGGCCGAGGTGACAGTGGCTGATGCGGCAGTGTGAGCTGAGCGGGAGGAGCGAGGGCGCCCACAGCTGAGAAGGGTGTGGATTGGCTTGAGTTTCTGCAGGGTGCTTTGAGAATTCGTGGCCAGATCCACTTCCAACTGTCTACCTTTTGACCCTGAACTTCTACTTTTCGACATTTACGAAACAGTACTCACATTTCATCCTTCAGAAACACGGAATCCCGGACCCAGTGACTCACTCTGGGCCGGTGGGGTCCTGGACAACGTTTCCTTTTGTTTATCAACAGTTTTTCTATTTTCTACAATAAACATCTTTTATGGGCAACATGAGAATTAGTGTAGCAGAGGAACTGGATCTTCCAAGACTGGAGTTCGCCTTCGCCACAGGCACTGTTGACAAATTGTTGACCATGCAGTGAGGGACTGACCGCGGGAGACAGAACGCAGACGCTAAACAGAGATGATTAAATATTTACGCCACGCGCCCCTGAGGGGGCCGCCGGGGACTCTGTGTTTACATAGGAGGGGGCTGGAGGAAATTGTTCAGGAAGCTGGGGGCCAGAGGAAGAAACATTCGATGGGGAAGGGGCTTTGTGCTGAAGATGTGGAACGCAGCTGGTTCTCTGCGAGCATTTCCTAAGTTTCATCTGAACCCTGCCGTCCTGCCCGGAACGGAGGTTTTGGGGCCCTGACAGGGCATCCTGCCCCATCTCTCTCTCCCAATCTGCCGAGGCCTGAAAAGGGCTGCCGGGCGCTCCGGCCAGCTCTGGTGTGCGGCCAGAGGTGCCCGAGAAACTGGAACCACAGAACAATGGTTGACAATATCCATCCACTAAAAAAAAGATCACTTTTATTTTAGTATTTCTGTTCAGTTCAAAAGCTTTTTCTTATTAAAAACATCCTGCTTACGGTGCCTGCCACATAACAGACACCCAACAATTATTTGCAGGGTGGATGCACGAGCGAGTGAGCGAATGAACGCGTGAGCGAAGGCATTCGGAAAGAATCGTCCGGGTCCGGCCTGCTGTTCGCTTCCACCCGCAGCCCTCATACAGCGGGGCCCTGCGCAGCGGCCTCGGAACACCACCCCCCCTTTTCTGAGCTCCGGTGCTCTCTGGGGCCCCGTCTGTGGCTACACCCTCAGGGGAGTGAAAACTCACGTGCAGGGCACTTGGAGATGGACAAGGGCTGACGTGAAGACAGCACAGACCAAAATGCCAGGCTTAGAGAAGCCGGCGTGGGCTGGAAGGTGCGGAGGTTTCATAAAAGAGGAACGCTTGGGACGGCCCCCACAAAAAAGTGGCAGGGCTGGGGGAGCCACCGAGAGGAAGGAGAGCCGCCAGGAGAGGGCGGGCAGGCGCAGGGGACACGTGGCCACAGGCGTCCCATTGAGAGGAGTGGGACCAAGTGGGAAATTCATCCATGACGTGGGAGAAAGAAAGGTCACGGTGCTTTACTTTTATCACTCCGAGAAATTCCCCGGAGCCCCGGGCTTGGCAAGGACTTGAAACAGAGCCGTGGTCACCCTGACGTGCGTCCCTGCCCGTCCCGGCCATGGCCCAGGTGTTGGTCCCCAAGTCTAGTGGCCCAGTCCAGGGTGGGGGCTGCCTTCCCTCTGGCTCAGTCCCAGCTCCCCTCCACCACCGTCTCCGGCACTGCCCGGCGCCCTCGGCCCCCACGGGCTTCCCCCTGCGGGGTGCCGTCGGACCCCCAGAAACAGAGGTGGGCGGCCCTCTCCTCCTGCCCCTCTCGCTGCCACTCTGTCATTCTCGTAGCTTCTTCAGTGGCCGCCGCCTTCCCCGTCTGAGGTGGTGCGTTTCCTCCCAGGGAAAGGCTGTCCTCTCCTGGCTGGGCCAGCGCCTGCCGGAGTCACAGATGCTGCCGCCTGCTCAGAAACCCCCCTGGACCCCTGTCCTGCCCTCACGGTGCCCTGCACTGCCCCCACCCCCCGCGCCCCTTGTGAGAGTCCCCGCACTCCTGAGCTGAGGACAGAGAGAGGTCACTGAGCCGTGGCGACCCGTGGTCGGGACTGCAGCTCACGAGGAGGCTCTCATCACTGTCTCAGCCTGCGGGGTGGCTGGGGTGAGGGCAAGGGGTCCCAAAGCAAGACGGGGGCCCCACATGGTGAGGACCCAAGGAGTGTAAATGCAGAGGCACCCAAGCTGTCCCCCCCCAGGTTACTGGAAGCCGGTCAGACGGTTGTAAAGTGGGTCCCAGACTCTCGGCCCGATAAAACGGGCAGGGCGTGAGTGGACGGCAGGTTTTGCCCCCTGCCCCCCGTGCGCTGCAGCAAAGGCCATAGCTCATGCCCCGCAGAGAGCACGGTGCAGGCAGCGTGCCGTGTTTCCTGAGGAGGGGCTCTGACAGGGCCGAGGGCGAGCACCCGGGCATCTATCTCCTCAACTCCTCGGGCCGGCGGGGAAGTGTTTTCTGCTCAGGGAAAAGAAACGGTTTTAAAAGCCTGGTCGGGGGCTATTGTTACCAGATTCTGCTCGGTGCCGTGTCCTGAACCAGATGACACACCTGACGGGACA
Organism: Micronycteris hirsuta; assembly: GCA_004026765.1. Classification (NCBI taxonomy): domain Eukaryota; kingdom Metazoa; phylum Chordata; class Mammalia; order Chiroptera; family Phyllostomidae; genus Micronycteris; species Micronycteris hirsuta. Next base: position 28,326 of record PVJI01019946.1, read on the forward strand.
CCAGGGTGGGGGAACTGACCGAGCGCTGGTGTCAGCGCTGCCAGGGGAGACCCGGGGCGTTGAGGCTGTCCCTGCACGGGCCCCGTTCTGTGGCTGAGGCCCTGCTCGCACGATGCAGGCGAGCTCCCACACCCACTTCACGTGCCTTGTCTAGGACAGAGGGAATTTGTCTGTGACCGCGCTTGCTTCCCTGCACGGTGCCACTGACTGTGTGCGTCCTGCGCGGACAAAGAGCACGGGACACGCCATCGCCGCCACCTGGGACGTAGTGTCTGAGGCGTGCGCACTGGGGTCAGCCAGCAGGGCAGGGGCGTGGTGTGACGCTGCTTGCTGAATTCTCTCCTGTCGTCTGCAGTCGGCTTAAAGTCTGATCACGAGGTTGAAAACCAAGATGGGGAACAGCACTCATTGAGGTGGAATCCTGGTGCACCTTTGAAATAGAAATAGTCCGTAAAAATCTCTCCAGTGCAGCCCGCAAGGCCCTGGCTTCCTGCTTTTCCATTTCGGAATCCGCACGTGCGTTTCCCATTCAGTGTCGTTGCTTTCGATGGCCCTCTCGTGCAAACGTGCACCGTCAGAGCGAGAAAAGCCGCAGAGACGAGATCAGGCAGATCCGAGGGCCCCGCAGGCAGAGCCGCAGCCTGAGAAGTGGCCCCAGGGGAGAGACCCTCGGCACAAAAGCCCCCGAGAGGGACACGCCAGCGCCTCGTGCTTCCTCCTGGCCGTGACCTCCTTTCCTAGAGGAAACCGCAGGAGGAGCTGAACCTGATTCTCATTTACAATCAGACATGAGCCGTTTAACCTCTTCCTCCCCAGGCCGGTTCTCCCCCGTGTCCTCACGAGGATTGACTTTATTTTATCTTATTTTACTGCGGTGGGAACACTTCACGTGAGAACTGCCCCGGCAGCATTTAAGGGCACGGTACGGCACTGGTGTCCCTGGGCGCGGTGCCACACGGCAAATCTCTGGGAGTTATTCATTGCATCGCTGAAATTTTATACCCATTTTTAGCAAAACCCTCTCGTCCCTCCCCCAGCCCCTGGCAACCACTGCTCCGCTCTGCTCCTCTGAGTCTGATGACCTCAGATTCCTCATGTAAGTTCAAGTCCTCGGCACCCGTCCACCTGCGGCCGCCTTCTGTCACTCAGCATCATGTCTTCCGGGGCCACCCCTGCCGTCACCAAGGGCAGGATTTCCTCCTTTTTAAGACCAAAAAATAGTGCGTCATGTGTATCTAGTACATATTTTTTTGCGTTCATTCATCGCTGGATGCCAATGGGGTAGGAAAAGACGCTTGGGGCTGCTGGCCAGTTGGGGTGGCTTCCGTCAAACATGAGAGAGAAGCGCTGGCGAGGAGGCAGAGACTGGGAACACCGCTGTTGGGGACACAAAGTGGCGCCACGCCATGGAAATATTAAATATAGAATGACCAAATGACCCAGCGCCCCACCTCTGGGCACACACCGAGAGGACGGAAGCCAGGGTCCCAGAGAGGTGTCAGCCCCCACATTCCCCGCCCACCCGCCATTTGCCATAACCAAGGGTGGGGACCTCCTGACGGGGTGGCACTCCAGGAGGTGCAGTGCTTGTGGACTTCTCTCTCCTCCTCCTTCGCCTCCTCTTCCGTCTTCTCCTCTTCTTCCTCCTCCCCCCCCCC